>ML813695.1:243803-256369 GCA_009831015.1 Picea engelmannii
CAATCAAGGGAGCAGCTGGAGGAAGCTGGAGATAAACTAGCAGGAGAACTAGTAGAAGCGAAGATGTCAGAGGAAGAAGATGAGAAACAACTTAGTGATGAGGCCGCAGAACTGAAGTCTGCAACAGGGTGGCAAGCTAAAGCCACAGGTGATGGAGAAAAAAACAAGGGGGATCGAGTTGATCCACCCATTACAAAGAAGGAAGTGCATGAGAGAAGACTTCCAGAGAGCTAGCCATTGGAGCAACTGGACGAGGTGATTAAGAATATAAGAAGGCTGATGTTGAGGTCCATAGCAGAAACCACTAGTAAGGAGAATATGAGCAGAAGGAAACCTGCAAGAGTAGTAGGAAAGAAGCAGCAACAACAACAAAGTAGTGGAGCAGATGGACAAATCCAAAGAAAATTTTGGGATCCCGATGGAATTCAGCAGAGATGGAAAGATGATGAGCATGAGCTCATGAATTTTTTCGCAGTAGTGGAGTATGATGCAGGAGCATCGCTTCACGTCAGCAACGTGTCAACCAACCAACACATTCAACGTGCATTCAATGGAGGAGAGAGGCGCCAACCCTCTCATTTTCAAATTCGAAAATGTAATAACTGTTGTAAGGCCAAAGAGACACGCATATGCCTTTGTGCATGTAGTAGATAGGTTTGCCTTTAATGGTTGATAGGCTGAGATGTAGATCTTATTAGGACTAGTCAACCATTGAATGTAATTCAATGTAATTTATGAGAGTAGGTGAGATGGAGGGAAGAGATCAAGGAGCCCCCTTTTGTAAAAGGATCTTTGTATCTAGATTAGTTAGTTCTTAGAGAAGGAGAGAAGAGAAAAAGAGAGAGGAGAGGAGCCAGGACTCTATTTTAGTCTGAGCTTTTGTAACCTTTGTACATTAATTCTGATATTAATACAAACAAAGTAGTTTTTCCTGCGTGAGATTCTTTATGTGTTTATGTGTATTTGAATGAATGTATTTTATGTGTTTATATGCATATGTTTTATATGTAAGTTAGATTCCATATGCAGGGTTAGACAGAATTCACTGTCTATGATTTTATTTGATTTCAGTTTGGGTTCTTTGTGGCTTAATGTAGAGGGTTGCATGATAGAGTAGGGAGGACTCTGTAAGGCGGTGCAAGAGTGAACATCTAAGTTCTTTGGAATTTAGGCCAAGATGTGCCAGGAGGGCACACTAGAGGAATCATAGACTCAAGGTAGAAGCCTCAAGGTTGTTGAACAACTTGGAGGTAACTACTGTGAAGAGTAGGGCACAAAGAGTAAAAAAATTGCTGAGGATTTTTTAGAGCTCTTCCAGGTGGGCATTGAGCGAGTGCAAAGACTGCACAAGAAGAACTTTATTTATAGTTCAAAGATAAGATAAGTTTCAAGGAGAAGACACTCACAGAGTTTTTGAATACTCTAGAAGAATACCTGTGGAAGGGGTGCACCAAGCCAACACCCGGACAAAGTGTTGAGAGACAACCATCTAAAGGCTAGTCGAAGCGTAAGGAGAATGTGCAAAGTGAACTTGTTTCAAGTTCCAAATCTTAGGAGGTCGAGCACTAAGTGTGCTAGGAGGAGCACCAAAATTTTTCTAAGGAAGCAGAGGGCCGAGTCCCTTAGAACTGAGTAAGTTTGTAAGCTTAGGAGAGATAGCACGAGGAGTGTGCAAGAGTGGACTATTCTATGTCCAGAAGCTCAGGAGAGACAGTGCAGGTTAGCACACGTAGTGCAAGCATGCACCAGGGACGAGGCTGAATTGTGTTGCCAAAGCTCAGAAGGGATAGAACCTTTGAGGTGTTCAAAGGAAGAATGAGGTCTGAAGTCACCTCACGGAGTTTAAATTCAGAAGGAAGGGATGCTAAGTATTTGGCCAAGATTCCTTGAGAAGTCTGAGCGGGCGGTTGAAATTCTCATAGGGAGAATCAATGAAGTTTCGTGGACCATTGGATCTTGCAGACCAGTGGAAGGGTTAAGGTTGAGAATCTTTTGGCATTCATAAGCTTAGGAGGAATAGTGGTCATTAGATTCATATCAACGAGAGCCGTTGATCTCGTGTTCGAATTTCGTTGTTTCAAAATTCGGGGTGTGGAGAAGGTTGTGACTCAGAGTTGAAAGTTGCAAACTCTTGATTCATGAAGTCCCGATTGAATGAGGACCGTCAGATCATGGGAAGTTCAGAGCAGTTGATTTGTGGCAAGAAGTCATCTTTATTTTAGCTATCGGGCGAAGGAAGTTGTTGCATGGAATTTTGCCGATACGCGAAATCCTAAGGTGTTGAAACATTTGGGGACCAGATCATATTTGAAGGTCACGTTAAGTGAATTCAAGGGAGGAATAAATTTATCATTATCCTTTTCGAGGTTTTGGGGATTGACGAGACAAAGAGACTCACACCAAGGATAGAAAAGTTGTGAGACTCGAAATACCTTTCGAGTGAAGATTTTGGCCACGTCAGCCAGCCACGTGGGTGAGAGTTGGTGCTTAGTGCTTGTTTGCACAGGCATAACTCCTAAGGAACTGCAGATACACACATGTGTGTGGAATATTTCCTATGGGGAAATCAAGGGGTCAGTTAGACTCATGGGGAGACTAAGAACGATCCTTAGACTGGGAGGTCGAGCATAACCTACTAAGGTAGGGGGGCTGCACCATTAGGGATGGCCAGTCATGGATGACCTAGATCTTGGATGGATCGACATGCACCCCATGCTCATCGACAATGTAGCCTAGATACTGGACCCTGATCATGCCGAAGGATCATTTTTCCAAATTTGCATATAGTTTTTATTGTCATAGAGTGTGCAAAACCTGTTGAATGTGTTAGCACCAGAAGTCACCCCTGGATTGCAGCAGAGGTAATCCTGATACCCATCATATTTTATGTCATAGATTGGTTATAAAAGGGTCAAATGGGCACAATCTCAAGAAAATATCGTCTTAACTCAGAAAACTGGACTGATATGCACTAGAAGGTGAGGTCTTGATTTATCTTCAGAAAGTAAGTTGTAGTAAGGTGAGTAGGAGGAAGACTTCGGTTTGAAAATGTAGAGATCTGTCAAGGAAATCAAGTCTCTCAACAGTCCAAGGAGGAAAAATTTGAACAAAAGAACTTCTCGAATTCAAATCGCAAAGAAACTGAAAAGAACTATAATAGCACTATAATCAAACATTCATCATAATGTAGTTACAATAATTCAAGTGAATCATTCAATCATGAACTCTTTCAGCATCAGAGGAAAACAAGAGAGAGTAAGGAAGTTGACTGTCATTAAACTATAGGTCTCAAATGCATATACATAACCAAATAACTAGAATGTTCATTAAAACTTTACAATACGGGAGCTTTGCTCTACCATCGACCATTACAAAATATAAAAACTGAGTATATATACTCAAAGCAACTTGCCCCCTATAGAAGCGTTCTCTGGTCACTGTTTTCAAGGCTTCACGTCTCATCTTCTCCTGTTAGACTACACATACATTCTTCTTTCAGACACGATCTCAAATCAGTATGGGCTTTGTAGAAAACTTCATTAACATAGAGACCTTTGGTTGACAATCTACTCTCCACGGCCATATTTTCCATTCTTTCCATTTATGTGGTGAAACGAGGTTTCAACCACCTCCCCCATTTTCATTAACTACTTTCATCTGGATCAGGATGAGGCCTGACATCCATGAATTCTCTAGGCGAGCTCATGACTCCTTCAAGTCAACTCTAGTGGCTCGAGGCCACGCAGTTCTTTCTCTGTAATAAATTCGGGCACTCCAACCTTTCAGGTAATTCCTTCCCATCGCCCCATGGGACCGCGGGCTGTGACCTCGCGCTTAAACAAATGGAATTTTAGGACTTTACATATCAGGGGTTTTGACTCCCTTTAATCTCCAGTGCTTCAATGCTCGATCCCGCAAAACGAACTATGAATCAACAGTGGGATTTGCCCTTATCTGACAACTACGATGGGCTCCTTGAATGCTTCAGCTGGCTGCCGCTGGATCGGTGCCTACTTTCTCTATGGCCCTAATTTTCAATACGACCTCGGGCTATGTCTGTGGGCTAGCTCATAGGCATGTCGCAATTTCATTTTTTTTTATTTCATGAGGTTCTTTATGCTCAAACCTTCGAATTGTGAAATGGCTAACCCTCAGATTGGGTGCCAGACATCCCCTTTAAACAAATGGCTCAGATGATATCGATTTTTCGAGTCTCAAGACTTCGGGCTATGGATGCATCTCTATGACGAGAACCCTGAAATCCCGATTCGTGATTCCCCGAAATTTGCTGATATTAGATCGACGACCCTCGACTCTTCTCAATCGGACAACCCAGATTTACTTTTTCCTAAATTGGGACTTTGCGATTCTTGTTGAACAGTTTCACAATAATTTTGAACTCCTGATTCCCATGCTCGCTTGCCTTTGTTGAAGACTGATCTTTCTCGCTCACCTAATTTGCGTCTACATCAAACTATTCTCAGTTTTGTGGCCTCTGACAATAAAGACTTGGACAACATGGCTAGGACTCAGGAAAATGAAGGCTCAGTGACGAAGGTAAAAGAGGGGTGATCGGCCTTAGGGAAAAACAAGAAATATGAGGGCTGGTATTTCATAGGAAAACTGCTAAGGAAAAAGTATCTCAAAGAGATAAAGACAAATAGTTGAAAACTATGAGCTGAAGGGAAAACTTATGATTGAGTCTGTAAGAGGAGAGGATTAAGAAAAATTATAGACCTAGGTAGAAAACATAGACTCATGAGACCCTGATAGTTTTATGTGCTAACATTAGGCTCCATGGGGGATGGCATGCTTCCTGCAAGCTGCCAAGAATGCACAGCTCCAGTCCCTTGCTTTGGGTTATAGAGTCTCCTATTAAAACTAATATGAAATCAAACAAAAACAAATATGGTATTTACAATGGTAGGACGCCGATTGTGGCTTTAAAAAAAAAACATTTTCAAGAAGTGCCCATTTACAGGGCTAGCAAAAACTTCGTCACTCTCCAGATTTTGCAACTTATAAGTATTATTGGGAAATTCCTCAGAAATCTTGAAGAGGTCGATCCAAAGGGCTTCAAATTTACCATGCTTTCCTTTGTCCTGTCTGGGCGCATCCCATTTGAGCACTATATCTCCCATATGGAAATCCTGTTTTCTCGATTTCCTATCAAAATCCTCCTTGATCCTTCGATGATGGTCTTGTGCTTTGTTCGTCATATTCTCTTTGGTCTATTGCACTTCCACCAACTGATGTATCCTCCTGATCATGTCATCTGGCTCTTCTTGGTAGTCTTGGAAGAACTTCACCATCGGCAGGGCAAGCTGAGAAGGAAACACTGCTTCAATCCCATATACACACTGGAAAGGAGACATGCCCAAGGACCTCTTTGTCGTCACTTTATCAGCCCACAAAGAAAATTTGAGCTTTGAATCTCATGCTTTCTTGTTATCTTCTAGCAATATTTTTATGATCTTTACTAGGATTTTGTTAGAGGATTCCCCTAATACATTGCCTTGCAGATAATAGGGGGTAGAGTGAATTAGTGAAATTCTGAATTGCTCACAAAACCTGATCAATGGTTCAACTTTGAAGAATGCAACATTATCAGTGATGATTCTGGTCAGGAAACCAAACCTTACTATAATATTCTCCAGAAAATCGATGATCACCTTATGAGAAGCGTTTCTTATGGGGATAGCCTCTATCCACTTGGTGAAATAATCTGTTGCAATTAAAATCCACTTGTGTTGACCACTTGAAGGAGGGTCAATTTCCCCAATAAAATCTAAGCCCCACTGTTGAAAGGGACCTAAATCTACTACAGGCTTAAGTGGCAGGGACTTGAGTTGTTGCTTTCCAGAGAATTTATGACATTTAATACAAGCCCTGAATTTCACATAGACATCAGTGAATAGTAATAAATAACATCTTTCATGAATAAAAATCCATAAAGAATGTTAAGAATGAAATATCAAAATAGCATAAAAAAACATCATAATAAGTACTCAACACTTTGAAAAAGAGATAATTTCAGATAATAAGCTTCTTCGATAGGGAAACCTCCTTATACACCACATAAATCTCCAAATACAAGATGATTTCAATTGAAAAAGTCTCCTTGTTATATATATGAGACTAGGAGGTACAATTACAACTAATGGACCCAAGACGACATAAATAAAATAACGTTACTAATGTAATATGCCCCAATTAAGGGGTAATGTGCCACTATTTAGGGCTTAAAATTCCCCTCCCCTTAAAACAAGTGTTGTATGCAATGCTTGAGTAATTTTGGATGCTTCTGTATAAAAGACTCATATTTCCAGGTAGAATCTTTAGCAGGTAGTTTACTTCACTTAATGAGATACTCTGAAATGGATCTATTCCTCAGCTGGCGAAATATTGTGTCAATGACAGCTTCAAGCTCCAATATTATTTTCCTTCCTCGTCAAGTTCTAGAAATATAGTTTGAACTGGGATCTTGTCACCTATAACCGTTTTTAAGCATGAAACATGGAAAACTAGGTGTACTTGCGAAGATGCATACAACTCCAATTTGTATTCCATAGTACCAATATTTTGCAACACATTATAAAGGCCATATTACTTTGGTGATAATTTATTATCCTTTTTATCTTTCTTGGGGGACATCTGTTTGTATGCTTGCAGTCTTAAAAATACCCAATCCCCTACTTCAAACTTCTTTCACTACGATGTTGATGTGCTTGTTGTTTCATGTGATTTTGTGCCATAGTCAAGTTGTCCTTTAAGAGTTGGAGAACTTGTTGTTGATTCTTAATGTGATCTTCCACTGCTTGAGCCTTAGATTTTTATTTTAGAGAAGAAGTGATGGAAGGTAGGTGATATCCATAGAGTGCCATAAATGGTGTCATTTTTTTTGTAGTATGAAAGGAGGTGTTATACCACCATTCTACAAAGGGTAACCATTTGAACCATTGTGTTTGTTTATCAGAGACAAAGCAATGAAGGTATCCTTCCAGAAATTTGTTCACTATCTCGGTTTGTCCATTAGATTGAGGATGATAAGATGAGCTATGAGCCAATTAAGTACCCAAAAAAGAAAATAACTCTGTCCAAAAATGTCCGGTGAAGATGAGATCTCTGTCAATTACAATAATCTTTGGGCTTCCATGTAGCTTTTGAACTATCTCCATGAATGTGGTGACAACTGTACTATATTTGAAAGGATGAGAGAGTGAAAAAAAGTGTGCGTACTTGGTTAGTCTATCAACAATCACCATGATGACACTCTTTCCTTCAGACTTTGGTAACCCTATGATGAAATCCATGGAAAAGTCCTCCTAGTGTTAACTTGGGATGGCTAATGGTTGTAAAATACATGGGGTCTTAATTTCTTCCACCTTGTTTTATTTGTAAACCAAACATTCTTCCACAAACCTTTGAACATTATTTTTAAGGCCATCCCCAAACAATTCCTTCTTGACTCTATGGTGCCCTCCTACTGGAGAGGTGTGCAATTCCAAGAGTACCTTTTGTTTGAGTTGGGAGTTCTTACATAAATATAAGCGATATTTGTACCATAGTGAATCATTTTTCCATGTAAATATGTTTGATGCACTAGAATCCTGCTGCAACCTTTGAATGAGAATCCACACGTTTACATCATTCTTCCATTCATCCCTCGTTTCTATTATTCAATCGGGTTGGATGATCGAGATAACATAGATAAATGCCTCAACATCTTCATCCTTTCTTGAGACTGCATCTGCCACAACATTTTGCTTCCCTTTTTTGTAGATGATTTCAAAATCATAACCCAACATCTTGGTCACCCATTTTTGTTATCCTTCTGAAGATAATATTTTTTCCAAGAAGTATTTAAGACTCTCATGATCTGTTTTGACCTTGAAGTTCTTACCTATTAGGTAAGGACGCCATTTCTTCAATACATGTAGTATTGCCATCATTTCATTCTCATAAATGGACTTGTTTAAGTCCTTTCCCTTGAGTGTCTGATTTTCAAAAGAAAGAGGCCTTTCTTCTTGCATTAGAACAACACCAATGCCATTTCTCGAGGCATCTCATTCCACAATAAAGGTTTTTGTGAAGTATGTTGTGGTCAAGACAAGAGATTTTCACATCGTCTCTTTAATTTGTTCAAAATATTGAGTTTCCTCTAGAGTCCATGAAAACACATACTTCTTAGTTAATGTCATTAAAGGTGCTGCTATTCTTCCATAGTTCCGAACAAACTTGCGGTAGTAACCTGTCAAACCCAAAAATCCTCTAAGATTCTTTAATGTTTTGGGAATCAGTCAGCCCATCATGACCTTAATATTGTTAGGGTATAACTTGACACCTTCATGCGATACAATATGACCCAAATAATCTACCTCCTTCACCCAAAAGAAAAATTTGGATGGTTTGTCATATAGTTGTTTCTCCTTTATTAGTTGTATCACCTTGTCAACATGTTGAACATGATCCTCCCAAGAATTGCTAGATTAGTATATCATCAAAAAATACTAAAACAAATTTTCGAAGGAAGGGCTTGAAAATGGAATTAATCAACCCTTGGAATGTGGAAGGTGCATTCGTAAGGCCAAAAGACATGACCAAAAATTCATAATGTCTTTCATGAGTTCAAAATGTTGTTTTTGGTATATCTGCTTCCTTCATTCTAATCTGATGGTACCCTGAACGAAGATCCAACTTTGTGAAATATATTGCTCCATGTAGTTCATCTAACAATTCATCAATGACAGGAATGTGAAACTTATATTTAATAGTGATTTTGTTGAGCTGTCTATAATATGGACACATAAACCACGAGCCCTCTTTCTTGAGTACCATTACCACTGGTGTAGAGTAATAATTTTGGCTAGGTCTAATAATGCCAGCCTCTAACATTTCTTCAACTATATGATTAATTTCACTCTTTTGGGAATAAGGGTATTTGTAAGTCCTGATGTTAGGAGGAACACTCCCAGTAATTAGGTGAATAACATGATCATTATTTTGAGCGGGTGGAATACCTCTGGAAATATCTTCAAATACTTTGTAATGCTTATGAATGATCCCCTGGAGATCTAGGAGAATATATGGCTTAGATGTTTGAACATATAGTGAGCATAGTTGTACAATTACACCATGATGCCCCTTTTTCAATAATTGTTTCATGCCATTAGAGCTTATCACCTTACTGGGTTTCCCTGTGATACCCCTTAACTCAATTTCCTTTCCTTCCAATGAAATTTTCATGAAGAGTTCTTGAAAATTAAAAGCCATTATTCCCAATGATTATAACCATTGGACTCCTAGTACGAAATCAAAACCACCCATGGGTACATAAATCATTGGACTATTCATTACATATTCCCCCATAGTAAGATTGATCTTATGGAATTTTCCTGAGCAATTGATAGTTCCTCCATTTTCAATCATTACTTGAAACTATGGCGCTGAATATATAAAGCAATTGAGAACTTTGGCTAATTTATAGTGAATGAAATTATGAGTACTACCAAGATCAATTAGGACTATTACCTTTTTCTTTTTGATATATCATTCGATCTTGAGCATTTGAGGAGTACTAATTCCAACCAATGCATTACATGATATCGTGGGAGTCAACTCTTTGGAAGAAATCTCTTCTACATTTTCATCTTGAGATGGTTCTTGTTCTTGTTCTTGTTTGTCTTTCTCTTCACAATATATCTAGAATAATTTCTTCTCACCACACTTATGCACCTTACTATACTTGTTGTCAGAATTAAAGCATAAACCCTTTTATTTTCTTTCCTCCAATTTTTGAGGTGTCAAACCTATAGGTTGAGGTTTTTTAGAAGAAGGAACATTGTTCTCTCGATAGATTTTAGGAATGGTCCTTCTAGTATCCATAGCCATATTTTTATTTTCAACATTTCTCGCCACCTTGAACACATTCTCTAATGATTTAGGTTCCCAAAGGTGTACCTCATGTTGAATGTTATCCTTTAAAGTTACTATGATTACATCAATCATGTGCTCATCTTGGATATCCATTACCTTTATATTCAATCTTTGGAAGTTCTCAATGTGCTCCACAACTGAACCCTTTTGCTTGCGATTTATCAATTGGATAAAGAAGGTATTGCTCCTTGTATACTCATAGTGTGATATCATTTCTTCCATGAGAATTGTCTAAGTGACAAGTGATTTGTGAGAATAAAGCCATTGATACCACACAAATTGATTGGGTTATAAATATAAAGAAGCAATTTGTACCTTTTGTGTATGTGGCACATCATGTAGATCAAAGAACTGCTCCATCTGAAGTATCCATGTGAATGGATCCTTTCCATCAAACTTCCTCATATCGATCTTAGGAAAGTGGTTGGTCTTCAACCCAAATTTGTAGTTTCTCCATTCTTGATTCATATTCCTTGTTTCCTCATCATGAATTTCATGGGATACATTTTCACTTTCAGATGGCCTCTCTATTAGGAAATTTTTCAATCCTTCCATGATCTCCCTTTTTAAACCATCCATCTCAGTATCCATTATTTCCTCCAACTTAGCTTCGGTTGAATCCATCATCCCTTGTAGTTCATCTTTTATTATTGTATTCTTTTGTAAATCATTTGTGTCCCTATGCATTTCTTCACCTTCATCAAGAGTCCAAGTAGGACTGTTTGGAGGATTATTTGGTGTAGAAGTTCCCTTTTTTGGTGGCATGTTGGCCAAGTATCACTTTTAAACTTTATTTTGAGGTGGTTCTGCTAGACAATATTTCTTCTATTGTATCTCTAAACTTCCGTCCCTTCTGGGTATGATTTTTTTTTTTGTAGTTCTCTGATACGTCTTCTTTGCAATGCCATGGGTATGATCAAAATTGGATGTTCCAAGTGGAAGTTATGGTAACTTCCCCACACCTTTCTGATTTTTGTCCCTTTCAGGAAAGCATACTTGTAAAGCATTTTAAGAGAAAAATATATGATATTTGATTCCGAAACTTGCACCCACAATACTACAGACTGTCCACTATCGAATGCAACTATTCTCACTTAATTTGGATACTCATTGAAGAATATATCATTGTTTTACCCAAAACACATGTTTGGGACTAGTTAATATGACTAGTTAGATACCCTATCTTACACAGGGTGTATCTACAAAAGTAGGATGAACCAAAAGCTTAAATTTTATCAAAGCTACCTTGATAATTTCTATGAATATCCTCCAGGTGTCAGGGTCTGAAACATCATAGGAAATGTTTTATAGAAAAAATTTTGTGATGAATAAATTTAGGATGATTCTGGAACCCTATCTTACATAGGCTATATATCCAAAAGTATAAGGCCTCAGGAGATGAAATGTGAACCCCATGTACCTTGATCCCTCTAATAAATATCTTCCAAGGGGTTCCTTCTTAAACTTTGTAGAAATAAAGATAGCGAAAATTTCAAGGTGTCTCATATGCAACAATGAAACCCCAAGACCTTGAGCTTTGATACCAAATGTTAAGAACCAAATATCAAAATAGAATAAAAAAAACCTCAGAATAAGTACTCAATGCCTTGAAAAAAAGAGAATTTCAGATAATAAGACTCTTTTAGGGGGAAAACTCCTTATACACCACATAAATCTCCAAATACAAGATGATTCCAAATGAAAGGTCTTCTTGGTATATATATGAGACTAGGAGGTACAATTACAACTAATGGACCCAAACCGACATAAATAAAATAAAATTACTAATGTAATATGCCCAAATTAAGGGTTAATGTGCCACTATTTAGGGATTAAGAAAAAATTACTTTGTGGTTGATTTCAATTGTATCTTGTAACTTTGAATCTTGAGTATGAAATATTTGAAATTGACCTATCAATTTCTCTTCTATTGTAATTGTTACACTCTCTTAAAATTCTTTGAGATGATAAAAAATTCTCTCCTATTTCTCGTGAAGAATATATGGTTGTATATTTGATGCTAATCTCAAGTATATTATGATATTGAAAACCCTATTAAATATTTTATTGTTAAAAAAAACCTTGTTGCACATGAAGATCATATCAGGTTATTGAAGAACCATATCATTTCATTATTCCAAGAAATAAATATTTAGGGTTTGCTTCCTAATCATTCTCCCTAATCTAAGATATCATATATATATATATATATATCTTTCATCCAAAGAGTATTACCACCTCTATAAAAACACAGGGGGGTTCATATCCTCATCAGGTTGTTTTTTCAGTCCCAACAGACTCAAACATCAAAAAGTAGCCAACATTTCCTTTTCATAGGTAGATTTTCCCAAGTGTCATTCAAATATTTGTTTTCTAGTGAAAGACAAAGGTCTACCATCTTTCATGAGAATTTCCCCAATTCATTTCCCAAAAGCATCACATTCCAGAAAAAAAGTCTTGGTGAAGTTGGGCAGTTCCAGAAAAAACAACCATACACATAGCCTCTTTCAATGCTTGGAAGGATTGATAAGCTGCGAGAGTTCAACTGAGAGAATTATTATCTTATAAGGAGGTTGAATTCATTTTTAATGAGAAAATAATAATTATAATATAATTATCCACTGCGTAAG
>ML813696.1:28918-63130 GCA_009831015.1 Picea engelmannii
AAAAAAAAAATGATATTATAAATTTCAAAAAATACATGGTACAAGAAAAATGAGTTCTCTACAAGTATACAAGTTTTCATTAGAAATCATTTGTTAAGATCAGTATCATATATGTGAAAAGTTCCCACTCATTTCTCTCCATATCATACTTTAGATATCTTTAAATACTAAAATATGCCAAAATGGAAGCAACAAGTTGAGATTCTCATTGAAACCCAAATTTTGGATACAACCATTATAGAAAATAATGTAGAATCCATTTTCCTACGCAAGTATGTGGGTAAGCGTTGATATTACATGCCATAGGGAGCGCTCTGGGAAAACCAAGGAAATCGTTGTTGCGGAAGAACTGGCAAAGGAAGCGAGCTCATCACCGAGGATGATAGAGGTAATATGAAACTCATGGGAGATGTGGGATCATGAAATGGAACAACTAGAAACAACAAGGATAGTTGGGAATGGCGTTGTTGAATTGTTCTACATTTTAGTTTTTTTCGTCGAAAATTGGCGACATGAATCTGTGCGAAATCACGATTTTCTATTGTTTAAATTGTATTTTTGAATGCAGAAATAGCTTCACCGTGATGAAAAACCTATATAACACTTGGATTAAACAAAATTAACCATTAAAATATACATATCCAACAATTGCTGGCCATATTTCGGGTAAATATGGCTGAAAAATATCACCGGAAAAAATCCAAAACTTAGAACATTTAGACTATGACATTGGGAATTGGTCACAATTAGAAACACCCTTAATTAGAGAGAGTGGGGATATGAAATGTCATGGCTAGTAATAGTTGAACAACCATGTATGGATAATGGAAATAGCCAAATAATCCAGTCAGTAATGATCAATAAAATTTGGCTTGGACTCAGTAAGCACTAGTAAAATATGACTCATTAAATCCAAGCCTTCCATTCACTTCAGTGAATACGATGAAGAGTATGTCGGTACATTCTTTCTTATATGAATGATTTGATTATTATACATGTCACCGGACATGGTATATAGCATTCATTCACCATTGAATGCCTATTAGTTTGTTAGTTTACCCAAATAAATTTGCATCTTCCCTAGTTTCACATTAGATATTGAATTTTATTATTTTTATGAAATATTGAATCAATTTATTTATCATACCATTGGTTGAGTCTTATTATTAAAAACACAACAAAATTCTTGGGATGTTCCATCTATTTCAAATATTTATTTACCTTGGCATTTGGCAAGGTCATTGAAAATTAGTAACTAAAACCGGCACTCTGCTTCAACGGTCCCTGTAGGTTTTCAGGAAGTACAAGCTTGTAGCACGTTGCAGGTTTTCTATATGTGCAAGCTTGCAGGTTATCAGGAAAGGTTGTCCACACGACATGCTGCATGGATCCATCGATTCATGCTTCTGCACATTCACACAATTGATCAAATGTCTGATAATTCATGGATCAAAGCATAATTACAAGTTACACGACATGTTGAATGGAGCCATCGATTCATGCTTCTGCACATTTGCACCATTTATCAAATGTATGATAATTCATAGATCAAATCAGAGTTACAAGTTACAAGCTACTGCAGTCGATGCGCTGCAACATAATTATTGATTAATGCAGTGGATAGATCATCCTACAATAGAGTGTAGAAACCTACATGCACATTTCTTCCATCCTCCTTTGCATGCTGCCACTGAACACTGAGACTCTAGTTGTTCATATCTTTCTCTCACCAAGATTGTAACTGGCATTGATTTCAACTCTGGAGGGTTGATTCTCTCTCAAGCACATTTCACATCTTTAGGATGAGCTCACCTTCAAAATTGTTTTTCCACGAAATACTGATTTTCTTTGGCCTAACATTCTTCTTTTAACGGATTTGAATCATTTGAGTTGGATATGGGGCAGAGGAAAATATTGTTAAGAAATTAATGGTAATCGAGGGAGCTCGAAAAACTGGAGAAACTGTTGAATATGCCAATGAATTTCCCCGATTCGGTAGATATGAGAAGATTTAGTGGAGCCTATTGTGTAGTAGTTTATTCAACCAAATATACCAATTTGGTATGAACACACAGGTTTAGAAAAGAGTTATGTAAGTAATCTAATTTTGTTCATTATTGATGTAAGCTTGTAGAGGCATAAAGGGGAATTGAGGAAATAATGTAAGCACCGAGAGGTGGATGTGTGACAGCCTGCAAGGCTAATATAATCTCCATGATCTAGATAATAAGACAACTGATACCTATTCTTGGTGGATGTAGCCCAACGTTTGGGTGAACCACGTAAATCTCTCTGTTTTTAATTCTATGTGACTATGCTTGGATTATGATATTTGTGTTTTCGCAATTACAAATACAACAAGTGGTATCAAAGATGATTTGGAAACCGAGATAGAAGCCGCTAAAAACAAGAAACATTGATAGGGTGTCGAGCAATGTCATCTTTTTCAAGGGAGCGTCAATTTTCACATCAGTGCCTGACTACCATTTCGAAGGGAGCAGTGATGGTGGATCAGCGCTAGGCAAAAATTCTAGGGGGAGCATCGATCAAAAATAGTGTTGGGATCCAGTCTTAGAGGGAGCATCGATCGCAAATCAACGCCCACCTTTCCTACCAAAGGGAGCGTCGATCTAGAGGGTGGGCTTGAAATTTTCCCATGATCTAGAATCAATGTTGGGCTCTTATCATAAGGGGTGCGCTGGGTATGGTAAATATTTGCTAATATTTTATGCATAGAATGTGAATTCAAGATGAAGTAAAAAGTTTTTTTAATGAAATAAAGGTATAAAGTGAAAAAGTAAAGGTGAATTTTGTTTTTGGTAAAAGGTTTTCTTTATTAAAATTTTTATTAAACCTTGTGAAGTTTATATCATTATTCCTCCACGTTATTTTTAAAAGCTTGGTTATTATAAGCAGTGGTGTTTTGGAATTTTTTCTTCTACTAATGGAGAAAACTCAGAGTGCTAAATTTGAAATTGAGAAGTTCAATGGCAAGAACAATTTCGAGATCTGGAAGGTGAAGATGCACGATCTGCTCATGCAGCAAGGCATGGTGAAGGTGCTTTTGGGAAAATCAAAGCAACCCATGACCATAACAGATGAAGACTGGGATGAGATCGATGTGAGAGCATTGAGCACCATACGTCTGTGTTTGGACGATGATGTTCTGTTCAATATTGTTATAGAGAAGACAAGAATCAGTTTATGGATGAAGTTGGAAAGCTTGTATACGACAAAACCCTTAACGAACAAGATCTTCCTGAAAAGGAAATTGTACAGTTTGCACATGAAGTAAGGTACGAAAATAGTTGATCATTTAAATACTTTTAATACTCTTTTAGTCCAGTTAGATAGCATGGGAGTGAAGTTCGAATCTGAAGATAAGACAATTACATTATTCTATTCTTTTCTCGCGTCATGGGATCACTTTGCTACCTCTATTAGTTTCATTGCAATAGAAAGTATTCAGTTTGATGTTATTGTTGGGGATTTATTGTTTGAGGAAACAAGGAAGAAAACCAATTCAGAAACCTCTACATATGAGGCGATGATAGTCAGAGGCAAACCTAAAGAAAGAGGACAAGGTCAGAGGGATTTCTCTCGGTCAAAGTCGAAGGGCGGAAAGAACAAGATTAAGTGTTGTTTCTATGGAAAATCTAGACACCTAAAGAAGGACTGTTGGAAGCGACAACAAGCCTCCAAAGAAGATCCTCCAAAAGAAATGAAGGAAGCGAACGAAACTAAAACATATTCAGTAATAGGTTCAGGTATGAATGATGAAGTTTTATCAATTAGTATTGGTTCATGTCATGATCAACAGTGGTTATTAGATTCTGGTGCTTCAAATCATATGTGTCTTCATAGACACTAGTTTGTTACTTACTAATCTATAGATGATGGAATAGTTTACATGGGAAATGAGATCTCGTGTAAATTTGTGGGAAT
Source organism: Picea engelmannii (assembly GCA_009831015.1). Classification (NCBI taxonomy): domain Eukaryota; kingdom Viridiplantae; phylum Streptophyta; class Pinopsida; order Pinales; family Pinaceae; genus Picea; species Picea engelmannii. The sequence continues at coordinate 32,864 of ML813696.1, forward strand.
TGGTAGCATTAGAATTAAGATGTTTGATGGAACTGTTAAAATAATAACTGATGTGAAACATGTACCTGAGCTTAGGAAGAACCGAATTTATTTGGTAGTCTTAGACACTAGAGGATATAAGAGTATTGTTCAAGGTGGAGTTATGAAAGTCTACAAAAGGAATCCTACTGGTTATGAAAGTGGAGAAGGTTGGTAACATGTTTCTGTTAGAAGGAAGAACTGAGTCAGATCATGCAACAGTGGTATATGAGAAAGACAGTGAATCTATTTGACTATGGCATCAATGGTTGGATCATATGGGAGAACAAGGATTGAAGGTATTATCTGATCGCAAGTACTTCCTAGTCTAAAGTCTTTAAAGTTATATTTCTGCAAGCATTGTATTTATGGAAAACAGAATAGGCAGAAATTTAAAACCGGAAGACAGACTAGTGAGGGAATCCTTGACTATATCCATTATGATGTTTGGGGACCATCCCCTACTATTTCATATGGAGGATCATCATACTTTGTTACTTTTATAGATGATTTCTCTAGGAAGGTGTGGATCTATATGTTGAAAACTAAGGATGATGTATTTACAGCTTTCAAGCAGTTTAGAGCTTTAGTGGAAAAGAGCACTGGTAGATCCATTAAATGTTTAAGAACTGATAATGGTGGTGAATTTACGTCAATGTAATTTGAGAACTGTTGCAAGGATTTCGGGATTGATAGGCATAAAACTACTTCCTATACTCCTCTGCAAAATGGATTTGTTGAACGCATGAACATGAATCTTGTAGAGAGAGCAAGGAGTATGCTTAGTTACGCCAACTTGCAGCAAGAACTATGGGAAGAAGCAGTAACTACAACATGTTATCTAGTGAATCGATCACCATCAACAACAATAGAGTACAAGATTATTCAAGAGGTATGGAAAGGTCACCCTTGTAATTATTCTAATCTTAAAGTTTTTGGTTGTGAAGCCTATGCTCCAATTCTGAAACATCAGTGTTCTAAATTAGATCCAAAATAAAAAAGGGTTATCTTTGTTGCATATGGTGATGGTATTAAGGGGTATAGGTTGTGGGATCCTACTTCCCACAAGATCACCATTAATAGAGATGTAATATTTGACGAATCATCTCTCATCAAATCAGATGTAGATGTTCAAATGAAACAAGAAGAAGTACCTAAGTATCAACAGATTTAGTTTGAAACCAGTTCAAATACAGATGAAAGTGAACATGAACAAGTTTCTGAAGATGTTCATGAAGAGTTTCATGAAAAGGAAGACACGGTTGATGATAACAATCAACATATTGTGGATGAACCGCAAACTTCCCTAAGGAGATCTACACAGGTCAAAGTTCCTCCAAGAAGGTATGGTGATTTTTTTTCGTCGGTTTCTTTAAGTACTAATGATGATGAACCTTCGTGATATCAGGAAGTTGTGAAGGGTTATAACAGTTTTAAATGGAAAGAAGAAATGAAGGATGAAATGAAGGCATTAGAGAGGAATTCCACATGGGACCTGGTAGAACTTCCAAGAGATAGGAAAACTGTAGGTTGCAAGTGGGTCTACAAGCTAAAGAAGGGTGTTGATGATAAGGTGGAAAGGTACAAAGCAAGGCTGGTTGCGAAAGAATATTTTGAGAAAGAAGGTATTGACTTTCATGAGATTTTCTCACCAGTTGTTAACATTGTTTCAATTCAAAGTGTGTTAGCATTGGTTTCTTTACTTGATTTGGAGTTGGAGCAACTAGATGTTAAAACTACCTTCTTACATGGAGATTTGGATGAGGAAATTTAAATGGAACAACTTGAAGAGTTCATTTAGAATTGCAGCAAGAAGTTTGTTTGTAGGCTCAAGAAATCATTGTATGGTCTGAGGCAGTCACCTAGACAATGGTACAAGAAATTTGACTCTTTCATGGTGATCCAGAATTATACAAGGAGTGAGTACGATCATTGTGTCTACTTTAATAAATTGAATAATGACATATTCATTATCTTAGTAATGTATGTTGACGATATCTTTTTAGCAAGCAAAAGCATAACTGAGATTAACAGGTTAAAGGATCAGATGGCTAGGACGTTTGATATGAAAGATCTAGGAGCAACAAGGTAGATTTTGGGCATGGAGATATTCAGAGACAGGAGAAATGGTAAGTTTTAGTTGTCACAGCAAAAGTATGTTGAAAATATACTTTTGAGGTTTGGCATGAACGATGTGAAACCAGTTTCAGTCCTTTTTTCTACCGATTTTAAGATTTCTTCAAGTTTATGTCCTAGTACAAAAGAAGAAAGGAATATATGTCTCGAATACTATATGCTAATGCAGTAGGAAGTCTAATGTATGAGATGGTTAGTACAAGGCCAGACATTTCACATGAAGTTGGGGTTGTCAGTAGATATATGGAAAATCCAGGTAAAGAGCATTGGGCAGCAGTAAAATGGGTGCTTCGGTATTTGAGGGGCACAAGTGATTATTGTATCACCTATAACAGAGGTTGTGAGTTAGTCTGTGGATATGTTGATTCTAATTTTGGAGGTGATTTGGACAAGAGAAGGTCGACTTCAGGGTATGTATTTACTCTTGCAGGTAGATCTATTAGTTGGATGTCAAAGCTACAGAACATTGTTGCTTTATCCACTACATAAGCATAATGTGTAGCTGCTTCACATGCTTTCAAAGAGGTAGTTTGGTTGAAAGGTTTGTTTGGTCAATTTTGAAGGATGCAAGACAAAGTAAAGTTACTTTGTGATAGCCAAAGTGCTATTCATTTGGCTAAGAATCTAGTCGATCACAATAAAACAAAACATATACCTATCAAGTACCATTTTGTAAGACGGGTCATTGATGAAGGTGGAGTCTCTCTTGAGAAAGTGCATACAAAAGAGAATTGCGCAGACATGTTCACAAAACCAGTAATGTTAGAGAAGCTACGATGGTGCTTGGCTTCTCTTGGCTTGCAGAAAAGGTGATGAACAAAGGAAGGAGAAAGGTATTAGGTTAATTGTTGTCAAGGTGGAGATTGTTGAATATGCCAACAAATTTCCCAGATTTGGTAGATATGAACAGATTTAGTGGAGGCTATTTTGTAGTAGTTTGTTCAACCAAATCTACCAATTTGGTATGAACACACAAGTTTAAAAAATAGTTATGTAACTAATCTAATTATGTTCATTATTGATGTAAGCCCATAGAGGCATAAAGGGGAATTGAGGAAATAGTGTAAGAACCAGGAAATGGATGTGTGTTACCTCTTCTTGGTGGACATAGCCCAACATTTGGGTGAACCATGTAAATCTCTATTTTTTTAATTCTGTGTGACTGTGCTTGGCTTATGATATTTGTGTTTCCACATTTACAAATACAACATAAACAAACACCAAAGTATGAAACAACACTTATGTTATATCTATTATCAAATATAAACTTTGGTGCATTTGAATGATGTGTGCATGGTGAGTTTCTAAATAGAATCTATCAATTGCATGTAATTCAATTAGTTAATTATGAAATTTCCCTAATTATCTATATATATCAGGTGTGACATGTCTTTGGGGTGAGAATTCCAAATTGTAGAGTGATCCATGTTTGATACAAGAGAAACACAAAAGCTAACATATTTATTTGTCTGATCACATGCACTTGCAATACCCATAGCAGGTTTCCATGCCACTGCTTCTGAAAAATTCGTGTGTTTTTCACTTCCAACAAAGAAGTCACACATTTATTCGTCTGATCATTGGCACTTGCAATACCCATAGCAGGTTTCCATGCCACTGCTTCTGAATAATACATGTGTTTTTCATTTCCAACAAAGGAGTCACAGATCTACTATAAATTATTTCAACTTCTTCAGCCATTGTGAATTATTTCATTTTCTTCCAGAGCCAATTTGTGGTGGGATTTATTATGCGTTAAATTGAATTTGAGCAGGTGCATGCCGCTGGAATTGGTGAATATGGTGAGAATGATGCAGTTCAACAAGAAAAACACATATAGAATGAATTGCGTACCCACGAAACGGTTGTTGCCACAAAGTGTTGAAGCCAAGGAAACAATGGTCAATACAAACGAAGTAGAATCCACGATCAGGCACTAGAGGCACTGAGTCTTGAAATCGAGATGGTTTGAAACTTTGATGAGTTATGTTCTACCTAGAAATAAGGCGAAGAGAAGGTTACAATCCTTTTTAGTCCTTGGTGATTTTGTTTTCCTTTTTTTTTAATTAGTTTAGGCCCTTTGAAAAAAAAAATTTCCAAAGTTATTATTAAATTACATATATCAAAACTATTACAAAAGGTGCCATTTAATAAAATCAAATAATGTTTTAGAGATCTAACATCAACATCACATAGCCACATCAACATCACATACATACAGTGTGATAGGTAATACTGCTATGTAGTCTTGTTGATTAAAAAACAGTTTCACCTTGCACACTATTTCTATTTATACTAAAAATTCAACAAATTATTTATTTAGACAAATTTAATAAATTATAATAAAATTTAAAATTGTTTTTTATGAGTTAAAACTTATCATGTTTAAAGTGAAAATTTATTTTTACAATCCTATCAACATGTAATTACTGGAAAGGCTTATACATATTGGAAATGGGCACATTTGATTATTAACTCTAATCTTAAGGTTAGCAATTGAAGGCTCTCACATATTCTTAGTTCTTCTAAATTTACTTTTTCACATTTACTTAATCATGCTAAGAAATTACTATGTAACCATGTGATTACCATGTTTAGACTTACTTGACATTAAATATTTACTTCATTATTAACCTTTTTTCTTTTACAACATCAAATTTACACATTTCTGCCACGTTTTTCCATGACATTAAATATTTACTTCATTATTAACTTTTATCCTTTACAACATCAAATTTACACATTTCTGCCATGTTTTTCCATATCTTCAAAAGGAACGGTTATTTTGACTAGGTGTTTCATTTTTTACATGCGCTTGGTAATGGATATTGCCAATGGATAGGTGTTTAATTTTTTACATGCGCTTAGTAATGGAAGATGCCAATGGAGGATTCCAGGCGTCCCTACAGGTGGAATAATAGATGTAGTTTGTTGGGTTTATCGACCCACCTCACCATGACAGTGGTGAATTGGCATTTCCAATATATATTCTTTGTCTTTATTGTAGTATTTTTTATAAAAAACTTAAGATCAACCTCACACAAGTGAGACGGAACTCACACAACTTGTATTATGAAAATAAATTTATTACATTTATAAGCCGATCGCACTCCTATCTAAGTGGATATCAAACCCAATCTATTCTAATTTAATTCATTCTATACATATCTTCATTATTCTTCTAACATCCCCCTTTAATGAAGAAATGGATTTTCTATCACTCCTAACTGTTTCCAACATTTTTCAAAGTTCATCTTTCCAAGAGGCTTGGTAAATATGTCAGCCACATTATCAGTGGTGTTACAATAGATCAAGTCAATTTCCTTTGAATGTATCTTTTCTCTTACAAAATGATGTTGAATTTCAATATGCTTGGTTCTGGCATGATAAATTGGGTTGTGTGCCAATTTATTAGAACTTTGACTGTCACATTTGAGAATGGTTGGCCCCATTTGTTTATTGCCAATATCTTCAAGAATTCTCCTTAACTAAACAACTTCACAAGTAGCATTGAATAGAGCTTTGTACTCAGCTTTTGTTGACGATAAAGAAACAACTGGGTGTTTCTTACTGCTCCATGACATGACTCCTGTACCTATGTTGAATGCATATCCTGAAGTTGATTTTGTGTCATTAGGATTTCCAGCCCAATCTAAATCATAGTAACCTGTCAAATCAACATCACAATCATTATTATACATAAAACCAAAATTAACAGTTCCTTTCAGATATCGAAGAACTTTCCAATGATTCTTTGAAGGCTTAGCCATGAACTGACTAAGAATATTGATTGAGTATGCAATGCCTGGCCTTGTAGTGGTGAGGTAGTTCAGACTTCCCACCAACTGGTGATATAAAGTACCATCTGCCTTTTTAGATCCATCTTCCTTGTACAAATTTGCATTTTGTTCTAAGGGAGTTGTTGTAGCTTTACATTCACTCATGTTGAACCTTTTAAGAATTTCTTTTGTGTATTTATTTTGAGTGATCAATGTTTTACCAGGCTCTCTCCAAACCTCAAGTCCTAAACAGTAATGCAATTCACCGAGGTCTTTCATTTCAAACTCTTGAGATAACTGAATTTTAATCTCTTCAATTAACTTGCATCCACTGCCTGTAATAATGAGATCATCCACATATAAAGATATTAAAGCAACATTTCCTTCTTCATATTTCTTAACATATAGATTAGGATCATTCTTTCTTTTCACAAACCCATTCTGATAAAAGAAGGTATCTATATTTACATACCATGATCTCGGTGCCTGTTTCAAACCATATAATGCTTTCTTTAACCTGCAGACTAGATGCTCCTATCCCTTCTTGACAAACCCTTCAGGTTGAACCAAATAAACCTCTTCCTTTAAATCACCATTCAAAAAAGAAGATTTGACATCTAACTAATGTAACTTCCAATTATGTTTTGTAGCTAAGGAAATCAATAATCTAGTTGTATTCAATTTAGCTACTGGTGCAAAAGTATCTTCATAATCAATTCCCTCATTTTGTGAATATCCTTTTGCAACTAATCTTGCCTTATATTTGTCAATGCTACCATCTGCTTTAAATTTAGATTTATACAACCATTTTCTTCCAATGAGGACTTTGTTTTTAGGCAGTTGAACTAACTCCCATGTTTTATTTTTCATAAGGGAATCATATTCATCATTCATAGCATTTCTCCATTCTTCATGTTCTTTAGCTTGATCATAGTTTACAGGTTCTACAACATTCATGACATGAGACATGAATGCATAGTCTTTATGCCTTATAGGTGGATGATTTTGTCGTGGTGACCTTCTTGGTCCTCACTACTTTCATCTCATCTCCTGCTCTGTTGTGACTCTTCTCCACTTGATGTATCCTCACTACTCGAAGTGTCCATACTTCTTTCATTTCGTTCTTGAACCTGTACCTATTCCTTTTCCTGTTCCTATTTAACCATAGCATATATTTTGATATTTTTATCACTATCATCTGCATCATTCATTATATCAACTTTATCTGCATTCTCATGAAACATCACATCTCTACTTGCAAACAATTTATGTGAACTCGTTTGATCAGTACAATACCTAATAAAAACACACTTGATTGACTTTGCATCAAGTTTCCTTCTCTCATCCTTTGGAATATGTGCAAAGGCACTGGATCAAAATACTCTTAAATGACTGATATCAGGTTTATAACCATAAAGAATCTCAAAAGGAGTTTGGAAATATAATTTCTTAGTTGGACTACGATTCTTTAAATAAACAACAGTGTTAATGTCTTTGTTAGAATATAATGGATGTGCTCGTTTTACCATTGACAATATCTCTATTGTCACCCAACCATAGGTCGAAGCCACCCTCCGAGCACCATAACCTTGACAGAGAATCACTCCAGAATCAAACCCTAGGTTAGATAGACAAACAAAGGGTAGTGCACCTTTCCCCAAGGATAGAGCACCAACAAGAGCTAATCAGATAGTCCAAACCCTAGACAAGAGATATTCCAAGCCAAAAATTAACTATTAGCTGCAGAAGCTACACTGACAGCTCTCCTCAAACCTACGCACAAAACTAATCACTGCAGTGCGCACAAGTGTTGCTCTACAATTCTGAGACTGCCTGCCAGAATGAGAACTGGCCTCCTGTATTTATACTAATTTTGGCTAACTGCCTGGGATGACTTCTCATTCTGGGTATCTGTCTGTTCAATATATATTATTATTTATGGTCAACTTTTTCTCTTGGAGGCTAACAACCTAATATAATTTATCTTCTTGAGACGACAAGTCTTCTAGGGTTATTAGCCAACTCATTAGGTTTTCTTCTTGCTTCTCAGAGTATTCTATCCTCATTAGGTTTACATGTGGAGGTAAATAACTCTTGCAACTACCATAATATCAACACTCCCTCCTAGCTATGGAGGTATTATAGGTAATGGTATTGAGCACAAAAACATACCATTCACCCGGTAGAATCAACATAGTTGTATAGACTAGATCATGAGCACCATCATCATAATYAGTGTCATCAGTTGCATCATCTCTCGAAACCATACTCTATCTRAGTAATCAAACATGATGCTCACTCCACATAGTGATACAAGAGCCATTCTTCTAATMTAGAAGAGTAAATGCTMTGAACCATTTTTCGTCTCGGAAATCTCTGTCCTTTGATTATCCATCTAACTGATAATCATTTCCAATACTACTGATAATCTTCAAGGAAATCGAGACAAAATAGAACACAAMTGTGTCTATCCATAGTAGTACATAACTACAATCTAGTGKTACACTACCACACCAAGTAACACACAAGTACTTGATCARCAACGTATAGTCACAAACAGTGGAACACATCCACCACAATAGTATACATCTACTGTCATACAGTCTTCATAACAATCATCTGATATCAACCTGCACAGAAACAATGCTATGATATAAAGTGAATCAACTGGGCCAATATTTCACTCACATCTGTGAGATATGAAAGAATATATGCCCTCAGAGTAGAACAATGATATATCTGGACTATTCTTCTCAATCAAGGAAGAATAAATATCATGTCTTTTGAACCTAGACCATTCCCCACCCTAGGCCATTCTTCCTACACTAATCAAAGTGCACCCACGAGAGAATGTATAAACCCTAAGGAATGCATTTCCCTGATTGTTGAGCCTGGACCATTCCCCACCCTGGGCCATTCCTCCTACACTAATCAAAGTGCACTCTGGAGAGAATGTATAAACCCTAAGGAATGCATGTCCCTGATTGTTGAGCCTAGACCATTCCCCACCCTGGGCCATTCCTCCTACACTAATCAAAGTGCACCATAGAGAGAATGTATAAACCCTAAGGAATGACTGTCCAGACCATTTCCTCTGTTAACCACAAGAGGAAAAGACTGTCCTATATCAACCTTCAAAATGGACCATTCCTCATGTTAACCACAATGAGAAATCATTGTCCGGTGAGGCAGGCCAGTCTTCTTGAGTAACCCTCAAGAAGAAAGACTGCCCTATACCACTCCCCATTTTAACCACAATGGGAATTCATTGTCTATGATACATCAGAAATCTGTACCATTTCTCATGTTAACCACAATGAGAAATCATTGTCCGTCAGAAATCTCAATCCCCTTTCTGAACAGGAAAGAATCTGCTCATCCCGGACCATTTTTCGAACTGAAAAATGACTATCCATAAATAAATACATATCAGTGATCCCTCCCAACCCGAGAGTCATCTCTTTCTTTTTCAATAAGGAAGTTGTCTCCACGAGCTCCAGCTTGAGTACGCAAACTCTTTCATCTTGGATAGAAGCTTTACCAAAAATCTCTGCTCATCTGCTGATCTGTGGAGATATGTATTGGAGAACCACTTTCTCCTTTCTGGACTTCATCACAGATAATGTAATGCTTGATTTCAAAAGTACTTTGGTCTGGAACATTGGTTTTCTCTGAAGGCTTCATGTAGCTCTGATCAATAGAGTATATCATTGTTGGAAAACTGGAACACATCCATGTGGCACTTCTTCTATCATGATGAGATCTGATCTATTGAGTAATCATCTTGACATAATATCTTTGTTATAGAAAATCTTCACCATGCTTCTATTGTGCACTGGAGGTTTTCCACCAAGTTTTCTTCTTGTATCTGCATACAAGGGTCTCTTTTTGGTATGCCTCAAAGTCTTGAGGTTTCTCTTCAAACGTTCTTTATTCAATTTTTCTGGAGAACATTCTTTGCATTAATATGATGTAGAAGTCCAATTTATGGATGTTGATATAATGACTCATGTAGAGATATGTTTGGTTTACTGGAACAAGTAATCATCATAGTCGTCTCCCTCCATCTGGGAGAACCTCTAGTTCTAGATATCACAATGCGTTCATTCATAAGTCTTCCATACATTGTTCTTCATCACGACTTTTAGTTCCTCTGCTTGATTGCTTTTAGTGAGTTCATATCAGGCCAGTGATCCTCTGATTCTCGATACAATGACTAGTTGTTCTGGCTTCTCTTTCTTTCTTGGAATCTTCATGTTCTTATTTATGTTTTTCTTTAGCTCTTGGGTCCGTGAAGTTTCTTGTAGATTCCATGCCCTAAAGATTCCACTTTTTCCTTTCATCATAGGATCACGGATGCAAATGGACAACCAGGGATAATTTAAGGCTTCTCTTCGAAGAAGACCTCTTCTGAGGTTGAACTGGACATGTACTGTCTTTCATGGCTCCTACCATGGATATGTATACTTCATCATCTTCAATGGATCATAGGATGAGCTCCCTCCTAATCCTTGCTTAATGTATGAGTGCATATAATCGGCTCCCTCTGTCTAACATAGTCCATGCTTATGTATGCATCCTTATTGTCTTTTGCAATATATAATTGGCTCTCTCTGTATAACAGAGTCCACACTTCTGTCTTGTTGTCTTCTACAAAATGTCATAAGTCTTTCTCCAATTTCCTCTTGATTGCTAACTTCTTTCTAGATTTGCTTCTTCTAAGTCTCTTCATGATTTATTTGGATTATCTTGCAATAGTTTCCACATGATTTGTTTGATGTAACTTGTATAATGATAGCAATCCTTATTTTGTTGTTTTTCCATAGGTATAGTTCTTCTTGAAATACATTATCTTTTAAGAGATAGATATACAAGATGTGTACAGAGACTTATGCAAACAAGATATGTACAAGAACTAAGAAGAGTATTGTTACCTTCAGAAGAAGAAGTCTCTTCCATCCTGCTTAGTCTTCTTTGTGGGTTCCTTTTCTTTGACAACTGATGCTTCGTGTTTCTCCTTCCTTTTCTTTAGCTCGAGACAATGATTCTTATAGTGACCATACTTTCGACAGTTGAAGCATTGTACTTCTGAAATGTCTTTCTCTTTATTTGGCTTCCTCCTTGAACCAAACTTCCTTTTGTTCCTGAAATTCTTGAATCTTGTTGTGAAGGCTTAATCATCGTACTTCTTTTGGGGTTTCTCTTTTTCACTGATCCTGGATTCTTCTTGAGTATAGCAAGTCCAAAGTTCTTCAAATGTAGGATACTCCTTCCTTGTGTTCATGCTTGCAACAAATGCATCCCATGTCTTGGGAAGACCATTGAGTACTATGTTTACCAATTCCTTCTCTAAAATTATCTCTTCAATAGCTTGTAGTTGATCTCTTGACTGAGAGATTCGCACAAAGTATGATGTTATGCTATCATCATCATTCATCTTCATGTCACAGAGCTCATTCTTCAGACTCGCTATTTGTCCAATGTTTCTGACTGAGAAGAAGTTTGTTAGGGCATTGTACATCTTCTTTGATGAGTCAAGATGGGAGATATAAGGTATCAAGTGGTATTTTATAGAGTCCACTATGATACTCATGGCATTGATGTCACCGTCTTTGAACTTCTCCATAACTGCAACGTTCTGCGATTCCTTCTCTTTTCCTTCTTCAAACACTAGTTCCATGGTCTTTCCTTTCATGATATCCAACACTTTATTCTTGGAAAGGATGAGGTCAATCCTTATCTTCCATGCTCTGAAGTTAAAGGCTCCTTCTAACTTGTTCTCTGACTTCATAGAATAAGTCATGGCTGCTTTGATTTGGTCAAACCCTATATTTGACCACAAACATAAACTTCACGTCTTGGCTTGCTGAGAGTATCAGGAGATGCTCTAGGCTAGAGTGCACTGATCTATCCAGATATTAGGTCAATCCCTTCATGTAAGGTACCTCAACGAGAGGATTATGGTTTCTACAACTGCACCAGCTAGTAACGCTAGCGGCAGTTCTATGGTGACTGCTCCTGCTAGAAACCCTAGCGGAAGATCTTCAACAAGCTTAATATCCTCACGACTATGTTTCCTTCCAGTGGTTAGACTAAATGAAGGAGGTGTGGGCCCATAACCTGTTAGAATATAACGGATGTGCTCGTTTTACCATTGACAATATCTCTATTGTCACCCAACCATAGGCCGAAGCCACCCTCTGAGAACCTTAACCTTGACAGAGAATCACTCTAGAAACAAACCCTAGTCTAGATAGCCAAACAAAGGGTAGCGCACCTTTCCCCAAGGATAGCGCACCAACAAGAGCTGATCAGATAGCCCAAACCCTATCCAAGAGATATTCCAAGCCAAAACATAATTGCTAGTTGCAGCAGCTGCACCGACAACTCTCCTCAAACTTGCACACAAAACTAGGCATTGTAGCGCGCACAAGTGCTGCTCTACAATTCTAAGACTGCCTATCAGAATGAGAACTGTCCTCCTGTATTTATACTAATTCTGGCTAACTTCCTGGGCCGACTTCTCATTCTGGGTATCTTTATGTTCAATATATATTATTATTTATGGCCGACTTCTTCTCTTGGAGGCTAATAACCTAATATAAATTATCTTCTTGAGCTGACAAGTCTTTTAGGGTTATTAGCCAACTCATTAGGCTTTCTTCTTGCTTCCCGAAGTATTCTATCCTCATCATGTTTACAGGTGGAGGTAAATACCTCCCGCATCTACCATAATATCAACAAGCTTCTACGCAAAAAACATTAGAAATGTTTTTACCTTGAAGCATACTGCAAGCACACTCCACCAGTGTTCTGTTCCACCTCTCAGCAACACCATTTTGTTGAGGTGTATGAGGTACTGTAAACTGTTGTTGGATCCCATGAAATTTACAATAACTTTTAAGTGCCCCTAATATATACTCACCACCCTGACCAGATATGAGAACTTTAATACATTTTCTTGTTTGTTTTTTAGTCATAGTTCTGAATTCTTTGAAGTACTCAAATACATCACTTTTACTCCTTATGAAATAAACCCATGTATATCTAGATCTATCATCAACAAAAATAAGAAAGTAGGAAGCACCACCAAGTGACCTAGTTTGCATAGGTCTTACATCAGTATGAATTAATTCAAGAATGTTTGTTTGTCTTTTCTCTGTATGAACGGGAAACTCCTCTCTATGTTGTTTACCAAGTGCACATGCTTCACATGGAAATTGATCATTCTTCATAGCAGGAAGACCTTCTACCATAGTTTTTCGTTGTAGCAACATCAAATCATTGTAATTTAGGTGTCCATACATGTGGTGCCATAACTCTTCTGTTGACATTGTTGTGGATGTCAATGAAACATGATGCTTCATTGTCACATCCAATTTATACAATCCACCAACCCTAGTACCTCTGGAAACAACCCTGTAGTGATTCTGAACATCTTTCACAACACACCTCAACCTACCAAATTCCACTTTTAGATTATTATCAATGATAGTTGACACAAATATCAAATTCTTTTTAATACTAGGAACATACATCACATTATGAATGTGTCTCAATTGTCCATTAGGTAAGTTCACACTTATTACTCCATAGCCTTGGACCTTATGTGATCTGTTATCTCCTAGGTAAATGTGTGTGCCATTAGTTTTCTCATAATATTCATCATATCATTCTTTATTACAAGTCATATGAGCTAATGCACCATAATCTATGAACCAAGCAGTCTCATCATAGCAGACAATGCAGCTTCAGAAATAAACAATTTAAGATTTTTAAATCCATCATTAACTCAAATGTCTCTATTCAAGAAATTTCCATTATGCCTTCTATGTCTCTGATTTGATTCATGATTCTTTCCTCTATAGCAATCTTTAGCAAGATGTCCACGTTTCCACAATAATTACATTCAACATTTCTCTTAACATAAGAATCAGGATGTGTCATACCTTTCTGCTTTGCTTGAAACCGACCTCTATTCCTGTCYCAYAGTTTCCCATGGGATCATCTTTTGCCTCTTGCAATCAACGCCAAATCTGAGCCACTTGAATCCAGATCAAAATTCTTCATTCTCTCTTCCTCTTGAAGAAGAATCCCAGCCAATTCATCAAATGTAGGAGGCGTTTGTCTAGCTGAGAGTGCTGAAATAAAGACTTTATAGTCTTGGACTAAACCCTTCAAAGCAACAGTTAATAAATCGCCACTAGAAACTATTTCACCAATATTACCCAGCTTATCACTTAAATCTTTAATTCTGGAAAGAAAATTATTTATGCTTTCATTGGCTTCCATTTTGATAAATAGTAGCTTAGTCTTTAAAAATAAAATGTGGTTTGCATTAGASGTTTCAAACAAACTTTTGAGAACATCCCAAAGGAATGTTGTCCTTTASGGACATGTGCAACAACACTTTCACTTTCATCTCTCACCTATCCCAATCTGSAATTGAAGCTGCAGCAGTGGGTTTGGGCTCATCACCTTTGACAATCMTCCATAGGGTATATGCCTCGAGAATGGTGGTCAGCTTAAACTTCCAGTTTACATAGTTTTCACCATCAATCTTGGTGGATTCATTTAAATATGAATCAGCGAGAGGGTTTGCCATCTTCTACCACAAATAATTCAAATATTATTCGCCAAAATAAAAAAATTGTTGCTGGATTTTACCTCTGGCACAGGCTCCTTCTCAGCAGTCTTATCCGATCAGCAAGCAATTTATCTGAAGAATGGACTTCAGAACGGACTTTTAACAGAAGACAGCATTCAACATATATGCAAAATCAGAAATGGCAGAACTTCACTCTGCAAAAGAAACATCGGCCCTTCACACACTTCACGCAGGCACCTGGGCAAGCCAACAGCCACAACAGTCGGCAGTGCAGACTCCTCCTCTTCACTCACGAACCAACATACATCAGTCAGTCGAAGGATGACGTAGCGACAGCACTCATTCAAAAAAAAACAATCCACCAATCGACATGCACTTCAGCGGATAGAATTAACAACACGCATCCACAGCAATGGACAAACGTACCACGCAGGAACTACGCAGAGTGAAGGCACAGCGCATCAGTTCACATCAATCTGGTTCAGGAGAAACAATGCAGTGATCTCGTGCGTACAAGCAATAATCTCCACTGACGTGCAGATAGCAATCCACAGGCAAACATCTCCTCTTGCAGTTCCACCAGCAATGATAGCCCAGTATTCAGTAACCAGCGATTTAAAAAAAAATACTGTCAGGCTATGCAGCACCAGCATTACAGTTCCTACGCAGCACCAGCATTACTCTTCACGTGGACTCTTCCTGCTGATAGGATGACGGCCAACCAAAAAAACGGACAGTTGACAGCCCAGCTCTTCACGCTCAGGCTTTGGCGACCAATTCGTACAGCTCCCTTCTCCTGAGCTCTGATACCATATAAAAAACTTAACATCAACCTCACACAAGTGACAAGGAGCTCACACAACTTGTATTAATCAAATAAATTGATTACATTTATAAGCCGATCACACTCCTATCTAAATGGATCTCAAACCCAATCTCCGTAACAATAAAACCACCTCTAAAACAATATTCTAATTTAATTCATTCTAGAGGTATCTTCATTATTCTTCTAACCCTTTTAATAGACGCGAGGAGAGTGCACTGCATGCGAATCTGTGCCATCCCAATATTAAATTTAAGTACCAGTGCAGTGTTCGTATGGAAATATGAGAAGGCTAGAAGCCTCACATGCATTTGATGATGCCTCACATGCTAGAAGCCTCCCATCCTTCGACGTCTTGTGTGTTTCCACTGACCGATAACAGGTGATTTTCATGTCCATAATTTGGATTCATTAAAGGATTCAAATATATACAAATTGAATCGTTCTAGGGCAGAGAGCATGCGAGGTTGCTGCCTTCATTAGGCAATGTAGATTGATGTTATGAATGTTGCAAGCAAGCTTTCTATATGTATATATGTTTTTGGCTTTATATCCAGGCAAAATATACAGAGATGTAAAACACCCCTTGGGCCATGGCCAAAATTGTAAACCCTAGGATTTTCTCAAATTGTGATATAAGGTTGATCAGTGTTTGCATACATTTCATTGTAAGCCCAGTTAATTGGAATATTTGATCATTTATGGAACACCGGAAAACGTTTTTTCATTTTGACCAATAGTACTGTGATGGACATAAATGAATACACATGCGTCTATCACAAAATCCCTGCAAACTAAATTACCCTAATCATTTTTAGATTGGAAAGCATGCAAGGTAGTCTCTGTCTTTGGTTGCTTCGTTCTTTACTCAATGCAGATCGATGTTATCAAGGTTGTAAGCAAGCTTTCTATACTTATATATGGCTTTATATCCCGGCAAAAAAATACACTGATGTTAAATGCCCGTTGCCTTGAACCAGTACGACATTGCCAAAATTGTAAACCCTATGCTATTCCCAAATTGTAATATAAGTTTATCAATACTTATATATGGCTTTATATCCAGTCAAAAAAATACACTGATGTTAGATGCCCGTTGCCTTGAACCAGTACGCCATTGCCAAAATTGTAAACCCTATGCTATTCCCAAATTGTGATATAAGTTTATCAGTATTTCCATTTCCATACATTTAAGTTGTAACAATGGAAGTAAAAAGGTCCAATAGCCATACTAAAATCAAGGATCATATTTCATTATAAGCAGAGTTAATTAGAATATTTTAGTTAATTAGAATATTTGATCATTTATGAAACACAGGAAAAGTTTTTCATTTTGACAAATACTACTATGATGGACATAAATGAATGCACCTAAATAACTGCAAACTAAATTATCTTCTTAATTTTTAGAATGGAAAACATTATTAATTTTTAAGTATATGGTTTTTTTTAATTATAAAAAAAATTAATTTCAAGTGAGAAATACATTGACATAACCACAAATTATAAACAATTTTTCATGAATCTACATTCCAGGATTTAAAAAAAAAAAAAAATGTTTATTTAAACAATGAAACTTCCTAAACATTTTTCTTTCAAAAAAGTGTTGAAATGTCACATTTGATAACAGCATTATGTTCAGTAATGAAAATAGGACACAATACTTTTCCAAGGTACATTAATGAATAAAATTTCATTTGTTCAGTAATGAAAATAGAACACAATACCTTCCCAAGGTATATTTTATATTTTATTAATAAAGAAAATTCCATTTCTTCAATTAAATTGATTTAATTAGGATGATATTACTGATGTAGAAGTCCATTAGTAATACATTAATAGGGGCTTTAACTGTAGTTAACTAGACAATCATATCGCTCTTGTTGTTGAGGGAATGGATTGGAACATGGAAAGATTCATAAGGCTGTTGTCTATATTTGAGTTGAGTGTTGTTGAAAAATTAAAGTTTCTTATGATAAGAGAAATTAAGGATTAGGTTTTGTTTATGATAAGAAGAATTAGAGTTTGTTATGATTTGTTATTGAAAATTTAGGATTTTTTATGATAAGAAAAAATAGGGTTTGTTATTGATAAATTTTATTTTTATATGATAAGAAAAATAGGATTTGTTATTGATAAGAAAAAATAGAGTTTGTTATAAGTGGATAAGAAAATGTAGGGTTTTGTTATGATAAGAAAAAGTAGAGTTTATTATTGATAAATCCTATTTTTTAACAAATTCTAATGTTTCATAACAGATTATGTATTTTATAATAATTATTATAATTATGTATCTTTTTGTTTTGACATCTTAAAAAAATGGTTGATATAAGTTGATTGTCATTTTCTATCTTTCTAAATTAATTATGTTGACATATATCTAATGGTTAAGAACATGCATTTCCTCTTAAAAGGTTACAAGTTCAAATCCACAAGGAGTAGGGTATGTATACCTCGGTAGACCTTATCCGATTCAAACCATGTATGAAGTTTTAGGGATCAAAATTTGGATCTTAGAAGAGTAGGAATAATGGGTCTTTTTCCTAATCTGCCCGATCATGGATCATCAATTCTATCAGATCGAATAGAAATTAGATTTACCATTTCGAAACCGTGCTATGCTTAGTGTGCGACTCGTTGGAATCTAGTTTTTCATTCTTTTCCGAAGTTATGGAGAATTCGAAATAAGAACGGATTGGTCTTTGGTATAAATAAACTAGAGACTAACTCATTGCTTCATATTGCCAAGATCCAATAACTATCGGTAGATACTATCACCTCATAAATACTTTCTTCCACCAGGAAAAAAAAATGAGATTTTTATCATAAATTATTATTATTATTATTAACCATTTTTATCAAGTAATTGTTGCTAATTTTATTTAAATAACAATGATAAATCAATTCACATATAATAGATTTTGAAATTTTAAATAATAAAATAACTTTTAATTATAAAAGATTTTTTCATTTTAAATAACAAACTAACTATCCAGCTTATTAAATTATAATAAATTTTACTATTTTAACAGGGATACTAAGAAATAAATTATTACGTACAATAAATTAATATTAACATAAATCCGTTTCGAAATTTTAACCGAAACTATAACCAGGCAATCAAATGCAAAAACAAAAAAACCTAAATTTAACCGACCACGAGATGCTATGATGACCTCAACTATATGTCGGCGTTCTAAGCAAAGCGTATGGACCTAGTTTGCTGACATTACACTTGGCCCTCTGTTGCAGAAGCATTTTCTTCTGATATGCCCTTCAAAGTGGCAGCAGCAATTCTTTTTTTGGCCTGGCGAAGAGCTTGAATTAGGTTTTCGAGGGCAGTGGTGGGATCGTCAGCCATCTTCATGAGATGCTCAGTTACATCCGCAGGCGTCATCTGAGCGGCCTCCATCAAATCTTGGATCTCGGGAAACAGCTCATGGTCTTCAATGGAGAGGTAATTGCAGGCAAGAATCTTGAATGCCCCGAAAGTGCAGAATGAGAGGAGAATGCGTTTGTCCATCCGACCAGACCGGAGAAGCGCCGGGTCGAGCCTGTCGATGTGGTTTGTCGTGAACACAAACAATCTCTCGCTTCCGCAACACGACCACAACCCGTCTGTGAAGTTCAAAACCCCTGAAAGGGTCACTTTGCTGTCCTCGTTCGATTCTCTCTCGTCGGGCCTACTGGGCTCGGACAGCTTTTCGTCCTTCTCGGCATCTTTCCGTGGCTTCTTCTTCTTCTTGCGGTCTGAGAGATCGAGAGAACAGTCAATATCTTCTATCACGATTATCGATTTGTTGGTGGTGGAGATGAGGAGCTTTCTGAGTTCCGTGTTGTTCTTCACTTGGGTGAGTTCTAGGTCGTAGATATCGTAGTCGAGAAAGTTAGCCATGGCAGCAATCATGCTCGACTTACCCGTTCCAGGGGGGCCGTAGAGCAAATAACCCCTCTTCCAGGCTCGCCCAACTTTCCTGTAATACTTCTCTCCCCTCGAGAATCTCTTGAGGTCTTCGATGATCTCCTGCTTCACCTCTGGTTCCAGAGCCAGAGTTTCGAATGTCGAAGGATGATCGAATACGACGGGCATCCATGCCCTGTTCCGGAATTCAGAACCCTTGGAATCGGATTTATTGGTGTAAATCTTCCGGTAGCGATTTTTAATCTCCAGCATTTTCGCTTCGGCCATGACGTGGGGAAGATACTGATCGAAGATCTTTTGCTTGTGATTCTTGTGAAATGTCAACTCATAATCGCGTTTCTCGTCGGAGTCGGAGCTCCGTAACATAATCTGCTGCTTGCGCTCACTGCTGTGGAACACCCACCACACTTTGATCCCCTCATATTCGTCGACGATCTGCTCGTTTCTATACATGCTGAAGGTAAACTCCTTGTTATTCTTCGGCTTCTTCAATTTTAATCTCTTGGCAGCCGACGACGACCTTGCACTCAGGTAAGTCTGCACTGCCTCGTAAACTTCGCTGACCTTCATGCCATCGTTCTCCTCGATCACAACAGAGATGTAAGAAGACACCATCCCTATAACCCTGCTCAGAGATTTTGACATGAAATCGTAGAATTCTGGGGGCAGGTATTTTTTGGCTAGGGTTCGTAAGACTAACACGGTTGCCATGATCGACCCCAAATTCGACCATACCTCCATTTTCATGGAAGTAGGAGATCCCGGGAAATTTCTTAAAACAGAAACAGCAACATCTATGTACTCTGGAGGAGCTCAGCCCGGCTAATGGATGCGCATAGCGTTGGAAAATGAAAGAGCCGAGAATTTAAAGGGAAAATTTGTTATTGGACAGTGAGTTCATGTTCATTTGTTTTTCTGTAGCCGGGGCGTGGGGCGGCGCATTTGATAAATATTTCCGTTGGCAGACAAGCATTGTGGTTGTTGTTTTATGGCCGGACGCCAAAGCCCAGATATAAATATAGTTCCAGTACGAGAGCTTTCTCACTTGTTGAATTTGATTACAGATGCATTTACTATATTAAATTTGAATTGGACGGGACTCTGAGAACTTTAGACGTGGAAATATTTCTTTAATCAGAAGACCTCGATGTGGAAATAGACTTTCGACCAGATACACTCACCTCGGTATATTCATATGATGTAGAAGTGGAATCAAAATAAGCTATTTCTATGCACTTTTGGAAAATGCTGTTTAGAATAGTCTTGGAAATAACATTAGAATATAGGAGGTGATATGTTTTGTAAGTGTTAAATTTGATGACAGATGCATATAGTATATAAATTTGAATTTGACACGACTCCTATAACTTTAGATGTGGAAATCGTTATTTAATCAGAAGATCTCCACTTTCCACCATATACACTCACTCTTGGATATATGTTATATTCCATATACACTCACTCTTGGATATATGTTATATGTTATATTCTTCTTTGTAGTATAGGGTTTTTTTTTTTTGGTTTTTTTGTGTGTCATGGTTCATTGTTTTTAGGTCAATGGTTTTTTGGTTGATGGTTTTTTATTAGTAAATTGTTTTTCTTCATTGCAATTAATTTCAGTTTAGGAATTAGGATATAGGAGGTTGGAGAAAATCTCTTTCTCCCTATATATATATTGTATTGTAGATGGATGAAAATATGTGAAGAAAAAGAAATAGGAGTTGAGAAGCTCCACCAATGTTGGTTTTCTAGATTGAGTTTTTGGGGTAAAATATTTTCCTATAATGTTTTAATGCCATTTTTTTTACTTTCTTTTTATGTAGAGTATATATGTTATTTACTTTAGAGGTGCATTTTTATTTATTGAAATAACCACTAGTAGTTTCAAGAAGTTCAATGAAGCTCAATTGACAAAATTTTGAGCTCTGGAAGCCCGAGATGGAGGATCTTCTAGTGGATAAGGAACAATGGGTGGTTGTAGACCCAGGTATGAAGCCTTCTGCTATGTCAAAAGAAGATTGGGAGAAGTTAGAAAGAAAGGTGAGGAGCACTATTTTCCTATTGTTGAACGTCTCTAGAAAAGACATTGCAAAGAAGATGTGGGAAAAATTAGGGAACTTGTATCATTCAAAGTCCCTAGTAAATAAATTGTGTCTATGAAAAAAAGGTATTTCATCTTAGGATGGAAGATGGAGACTCTGTGAGAGAATTTGAATTCTTTCAATACTTTGGTAAGTCAACTTATTTTTGTTGATATTAAATTGGAGGAAGAAGAAAAGTGTATTACCTTGCTATATTCTTTTCCATACTCTTGGGATAACTTGGTTGTAGCAATAGGTAGTACCAATCAACGATCCACATTAAACTTTGAGGATGCAGTTGATCCTTGTTATTAGAGGAAATGAGAAAAAAAAATCAATGAGAGAGCATAGCACAGATGCTCTAACAATAATGTAGTATACCTAGGGAGGTAATATGGGGTACATAGGGAGGTATCCAATCAGAATGTGGTTATGTATTATTAGTGGATGTCATTTAATATATGAGAATGTGGTCATTCAATGTAAGGTGGACTAGGTCCACTATGTTAATAAAGGCCCAGTATGGTAGTTTGATGTAATAAATGTGAGAAGGCTCTCTAGAAGGTTCCTGGGAGATAGAGAGAGCTATATAAATAAGTGTAAGCAATGTAATGAAGGAGAGTGAAGAATACTGTGAATATATCAAACATTTATTGAGGAGGTTTATCCTTCCTTAAGGATTAATATATGGTGTTACCCTACCTCAAGGGTTTTGGTTATTTTTTGTGTTCAATATTTGGTGAATGGTTTGGATTATTATTATTGATATTGTGGGTTTATTATGAGATTTATCTTCATATATATTCAGATACTTAACAATTGGTATCATAGCACTTTCCTTGGCCAAAGAAGGGGATAATTTTTTTGGCTCTTTTTGCAGTTTTTTTCTAGAAAAAAAAAAGAGGGCGACGCACTTCAGATTCACATATGAAACTTTTGAGCAAAATTTTGCCAAAAAAATTGGATATTTGAATTCCTCTCAGAAAAATATCCAATTTAAAAAAAAAAATCATCTGAAACGAAGTCTGGGAAGTAAAGTTATGAGCATTTTAAATTCGGCCATTTTTCAGGGTTTTCCGGAAAAAGTCGCCCAATTTGCACAATAAGTTATTTTTAATATTTAGTTTTTATTGAAGATTTATTCCAAGATGTATTTGTATATTACTGGAAAAGATGATGGCCCAAGTATTGAAAAATTTATAAAAGAAGAGAAGTTAGCATGGAAAGAGAATTGGAGAGGTTTGGTCTGTTAATGGCATCTCTTAAGTATTCCCAAATAATGGCACTCTCTGATGAAGAATTTGAAAAAATATTCTTAGATATGTGGTCTCATATAAAGTGTAAGGATGAAGAGAACACCAAGGGTTTATTTTTAGGTGGCTAATCTATATTACAAGTTCATAGTTGAATTCAAAAAGAAAGTATCATTGTTTCTATTAACCCCAGTTGCCAGCAAAATTTTATCAATGTTCAGTTGGTTAATAGATTGCAAGTTCCAATCAAGAATATTCAAAGCACACAGGTTGAGGGTGAAAATGTTCAAATTGTTAAAGATTTGAAGATTACCATGGATAATATGTGTTGCATTCATATTTTTATGCTATGGATATGGATGAAGTGGTTATTGTTTTGGGATATCCTTGGATAGAATCAGTGGGTACCATTAATATTAATGTGAAAAATAAGTTTTTGAAGTTGTGGTGCAATAAAAAGGAAATCACATTGCAGGATGTGTCTCTTAGTAAGAAAAATGGGCCCATGAAGGCTAGCAAAGAAGTTATTTCCGAGTCTGAAGTTGAATCAGTGTAATATTCCACCTATAAATTAGTATGAAGAACATAAATAATTAGCTATAAATGGAATACAAACAATGATATAACCAGAACAATGTCACAATAATACCAGAATAACACCAGAAAGAACACTTTGATTACTGAAAGCAATGTTCACGTGCCTCTTCGAGGGGACAACCTCCAGCAGAGCAGAGCTCTATTAAAATAATATCCAAGACAAAACTTCCCATACCCTCTATTCTTATTTATACTAAATCTATATATTAAAAGAACAATCTAGAAGAACATCCTTCTAGAAGCGGAAGCTTATAATGTTAGAATTGCAAATGCGGAAAACACAATTCACATATGATAATTAAAAATCACATAGATAAGAAACACATATATTTCACGTGGTTCACCCAAACATTGGGATACGTCCAATAAACATAGGCATCGATTGTCTTATTATTTAGATCATGGAGATTACAGCAGACTTGCAAGTTCTCTCATATCCTCTCACTCAGTCGTATCTGTCTCTACTGGCTTACATGAATTTATATACATTTACAGAAGAAATTGATTATTAAATGCACTCCTATCCATATTCTAACTTGGTCTATTTTAGTTGCAACCAACGCAGAATAATAGGATCCTTGGAGGAATTCGTTGTCACCAAATCCCAACAATATCCACCTTGACAACAATTAACCTGATACCTTGCTCCTTCATTTTGTTCATCACCTTTTCTGCAAGCCAAGAGAAGCCAAGCACCACTACAACTTCTCTAATAAAACCGGTTTCATGATCTTGCATGTGTGACTTGCACGATTTTGGATTTCCTGAGGGGCCACTCCACCTCCAACATGTCTTCCAAAACTATGTTGTGAGACATATTTAGTGATAGATCTCCTTCTATCCAAGACACCTGTAAAATATACATTAAAATTATCACAGACCATCTCAATGTAACCATTATATGTGAGATTTGTTCTTCTCAAATGCTGAAGCACCCATTTCACTGTAGCCCTTGAATCTGTCACGTATCTGACAACATCATTAGCATTTGAAACATCTGGTCTTAACCATTTCATCACATACAACATACCTCCTACTGAAATTACATGAGACATAACCTTTTCTTCTTTATAGACAGGACCTATGCTTGAAGAAAATTTATAATGGAAAGCAAGAGGTATAAAAATTGGTTTTACAATTTTCATACTGAACTCCAACCACAACTTACCATTACCATCTCTGTGTACGCCCATGCCCATAATTTGTTTTGTTGCTCCTTGATCCCTCATCTGAATTATCATATCCACCTTAGTCATTTTCTTACCGATTTTATCCATGCTTCGACTTGCATCAAGCATATCATCATCAAATAACATCAAGCCTATGAATGTACTATAAAATGTATAGTCATTCCTACCCTTTGAAAAATTATGACTCACTATGAAGGATTCAAACCTCTTGTATATTTGACTGGGTACCAATAGGCCATACAATGAATTTTATAGCATGCAAACAAATTTACCATTGTGATATTGAATCAACCCTTTTAGTTGTTCCATACATACTATATATCTGTCAATGATGACCTTGTGAGAAGTAGGATCCCACACACAACATCCCTTTATACCACCATCATAACTTGCATATATATAAAACAAGCAGGAATTCAGAAACAAAGATTTTAAGTCTGGAAATGATTTACCGTTTACCAGTACCTGCAATTATTTCTTTCTCTTATGACCTTGATGCTTCTACCATAAACAAGAAGAAACATCTGTCACTTCATATGCCACTTCAGTACTCCCTTCCAGCTTATAAAGGTTATCAACCTTTGTTTCCTTCATCACTACTAAACTACCTTTCGACAATGTGAGTGCTCCACCTTGACCTATATACTTATATCCACAAGAATCCAACACTCCCAATGAAATATAATTTGATTTAAGCTCAGGTACATATCTAACATCCGTTAATTCCCTAACAATACCATCGAACATCCTGATTCTAATACTGCCAACCCCAACAGTTTTACAGGGAATACCATTTCCCATAAACACTACACCCTCATCAATACATTGGTAAGAAATGAACCAATTTCTATGTGAGCACATGTGGTGGGGGGCACCTGAATCTAACTTCCATTCTTATTGATATTGTAAATTACTAGAAACAAATAAAACTTGATCAATCATACCTGAATTTGTTATAGCCAAATTTGCTTCCTTCGTATATTTTTCCTTAGATTCATTTCTCTTCCAACATTATTTCTTGAGATGTCCTGTTTTGCCACAGTACCAACATTTTTCTTTACCCTTTCTGTGTCTTGACTTAGATCGAGAAGAACTTATCTCATTCTTCTCTTTAGTTGGACCTCTGACCAACATCGCCTCTGAAGTTGAGGTTTCTTCACTAGATTTTCTCCTCATCTCCTCAGCCAACAAAGCTCCCACAATAGAGTCATAATCTAAAACATCTATTGAGATAAAGCTAATACAGGTGACTAGATAATCCCAAGACTCGAGCAATGAATACAATAGTGTAATAGCCTTATCTTCATCTTCGAATTTAACTTCCATACTAGTCAATTGAACTATAAGGGTATTAAAGGTATTTAAATGGTTAGCAATTTCTGTACCTTCTTTCATTTGCAAACTGTACAACTGTCTCTTCAAGTAGATTATGCTCGTCAACAACTTCATCATATATAGACTTTCCAACTTGCTCCATAAGCCAGATGTTGTATCCTCTCCTACGATATTAAACTGAACATCATCCGCCAGACATAAACGAATGGTACTAAGAGATTTTTCATCCAGATATTCGCATTCCTCATTTTTCATAGTCGTTGGTTTCTTTGTCTTTCCTGCCAATGCTTTTTGCAACCCTTGTTGCACCAGTAAATCCCACATCTTGAGCTTCCAGAGCTCAAAGTTTCTTTTACCGCTGAACTTTTCAACTTCAAACTTTGAACTCTGCATCTTAGCCATTAGCACAAAATATCCTAATACCCACTACTTATAAAACCCTTTTAAATGTGGAGGAATAATATTATTTATTTTTAAAGGAATCCTTAAATAAAAAATAAGGTACAAGGTTGAACCAAAAAAGTTTAAACCATAAAGAATTTAAGAAATATAAATTCCTTAAAATAAACTTTTTCATTACACACATGCATCCAACTTTTTACATATTATATGGAATTCCAAATATAACAAACCTTCATCCCTTTCCACTTTCATAAAAAAACATACCTTAAATTTTTCAAGAAGAAAAAATCATACGAATGTTTTTAAAGGAGGTTGACGCTCCTTCACAATGGGTGGGGGAGCACTAGTTTGAAGATCAACACTCCCTGAGTATGGATAGGGGAGCGCTAGCACCCCTTGAGTTTGTATGGGGGAGCTTCGACGCTCTGTTATGCATGAACTGAGTGTGCGGTATTCATAAAAAAATCAATTTCATAAGTGTGAGAGCGTCAACGCACCTCTAATAGTGCCTACGGAGCGTTTATGACTTTCTAATCAATTCAATTTGTGATCTTGCACCACGGATCTAGTTCTCATGGATCTCCAACGCACCTCTGATACCAATTGTTAAAATTGCAAATGTGGAAAACACAATTCACATATGATAATTAACAATCACACAGATAAGAAACACAAAGATTTCACGTGGTTCACCCAAATGTTGGGCTACGCCCACCAAGCATAGGCATCAGTTGTCTTATTATTCAGATCATGGAGATTGCAACAGACTTGAAAGTTCTCTCATATCCTCTCACTTAGTCATATCTACCTCTACGGGCTTACATGAATTTATATACATTTACACAAGAAACTGATTATTAAATGCACTCCTATCCATATTCTAACTTGGTCTATTTTAGTTGCAACCAATGTAGAATAATAGGATCCAAATCCATCCTTAGAGGAATTCGTTGTCACCAAATCCGAACATATATTAGGTCTTCTTACATTTGACTTATTCCTCCTTATTTCTAGGCCTCATTAATATTGAACTTTATTACATGGAAATATATTATTCTACCCACTTGAGGGGTTAGGTAGGTTAGGTTCTGCTATGACAAGACATTTTTCCTTTGACATCAAACAATAAATCAATCAATCATTTGAAATCAATCAATCCCTTGACATCAATCAATCAAACCTTTGGCATCAATGAAAACATGATCTAACATTCCCTCCCCCTTAGAAACAACCTTGTCCTCAAGGATTGAGCTGAGGAAATTGGTCTAGAATGGTAGCAGGCTCACATGTGGCATCTGTCGGAGTTGTATATTTCCACTGAACTAACACTTCCTTGATGGTACGCTTACGAAGACGATGCTCCTACTGGTCCAAAATTGCTTGTGGCTACAACCAGATGGATCCTTCAGTTGGACACACCAACTACACTAAGAAGGGGGGCGTGAACAATGTAGGGCTCTTTATCAAAATTTTCCTTCACAAAACTCCTTAGTTAGCAATAATCATTTACTTATTATGTACTGTTATCATTTATAATCAGTTAAGTGTGAACATGCATCAAAAACATATATCAGCAACATATATCATCAATAAGTCATCACCACAAGGAATACAAAGAACACAAGATGTATGTACAATTTTCTTTTTATTATGGACTACAGTGTTAGTTTAGATGGATCCTTCTTCAACCAACTCGGGAAGGTTGGTTTTATTTTGGCACTTAGTTCCAATCACCTTCTTTAAGAAAGAGATATGAAAAACATGATGGAGCTTAGAATGATTATGTAAAGATAACTGATAGGCCACCTGCCCAACGCGCTTCAGAACTGTATAAGGACCATAAAATTTGGGTGCCAGTTTCTAACAATGTTCAACCTTGAGTGAAGTTTGATTATAAGGTTGCAGTCAAAGAAATACTTGGCCTCCTTCAAAAAAATTTCGTTTTGAGCGAACTTAATAGGCTTGTTCCTTCATGCTATTATGAGCCATGACCAAATTATCTTTGAGGGTACAGAGAATATCCTCGCGAACTGTAAGTGTTTGGCCAATCGCCTGGACCTTCGATACACCTGGAAAGTAGGAGAGAACTGAAGGTGTCTTTGGCCATATACTTCTTCAAAAGGAGTCATGCGAGTAGTTGTATGGTACGAAGTGTTGTACCACCATTCAACTAATGGTAACCATTGAGCCCACTAATTTTTCATTTCAGAGGCAAAACACCTCAAATAAGTCTCCAAACACTCATTGAAGACTCCAGTTTGACCATCAATATGGGGATGATAGGCAGTGCTGAGATGCAATTGGGTTCCCTGGAATTTGAATAGTTCTTGCCAAAAATTGCTTGTGAAAGTTGGATCTCTATCAGAAACAATAGAATGAGGCATGCCATGAATCTTGAAAATATGATCCATGAAAATTTGAGCCACAACGGATAATCTAAATGGGTCTTGAAGAGAACATAAATTAGCATACGTGGAAAGACGATCCACAACCACCATGATGACGGACTTATTTCTTGATTTAGGTAATCCCACAATAAAATCCATAGTGATGTCCCTCCAAATAGAAGGTGGAATTGGAAGTGGTTGGAGTGTGCCAGCAGGTTTGATGGTTTCAACTTTGTTGCATTGACAAACATCACAGTATTCTACAAAAGTGTGAATATCCTTTTTCATACCATCCCAGAAAAAAGAACGTTTGACCTAGTCATAGGTTTTGGTAAACCTTGAATGCCCAGTTGTGGGAGTAGCATGAAGATCAGAAAGCACCATGGATTTAAGTTGTGATTGTTTACTTAAATAAAAATGACCTTTGTAGCGAAGTTCATCGTTGTGCCAAGAGTACTCCGGGGAAACTAGAGATTTGGCTTTCAATTGTTGGATCATATGTGATATTTTAGGATCATGTAGCCATTCTTGGTGCACAGCTTGGAGCCAATCTGGTACAATGAAGGAGAGGGAAAAAAGGGACCCTTCATCTTCATATTTTTGAGAAAGAGTGTTAGCAACCATATTTTATTTGTCTTTCTTGTAAATGATCTCATAATCATAACCAAAGATCTTTTTCTCTATGGAGGAAGGTCGTTGCTCCAAAAAATACTTGAGGTTTTGATGATCTGTCTTAATTTGGAAGCATTTCCCCAGGAGATAAGGGCACTAGATATCCACTACATGCAGAATAGCTAACATTTCCTTTTCATAGATTGATTGGCCCAAATGGCGTTTGGACAATTTTTTTCTAGTAAAGGCCAAAGGTATTCCTTCTTGCATAAGGATAGCTCCAATTCCTCTAACTGAGGCATCACATTCAAGGACAAAGGTTTTTGTGAAATCGGGAAGGGCCAAGACCGGAGTAGTGCACATAGCTACCATCAAATTTTGAAAATCACGATCCACTACAAGATTCCAAGTGAAATAATTCTTTTTAAGGAGAGCAGTGAGAGGGTCCACAATCTTCCCATAATTCCAAACAAATTTGCGATAATATCCATTTAAACCCCAAAAACCACACAATATTTTGGTAGTCTTGGGGTGAGTCCAATCCTTCATTGCTTCAATTTTTTTAGGATCCACCCAGACACCAACCTTTCCAACAATATGACCCAAGTACTCTACTTCTGAGGCTCCAAAGGCACATTTAGAGAGTTTGAGGAAAATTTGGTGTTGTGAGAGTAGATGGAGAATTTGATCCACATGGGAAAGATGAGATTTCCAAGTTTTAATATAGATGAGAATATCATCAAAGAAAACTAAGAAAAAATGATGGATAAAAGTACGGAAGACATTATTCATGAGGATTTGGAAGGTGGAAGGGGCATTACACAGGCCAAAGGGCATGACCAAAAAATCATAGTGACCCTCGTGAGTTCAAAAGGCAGTCTTGGGTATGTCAGCTTCTTGCATACATATCTGGTGGTAGCCCAAATGCAGATCAAGTTTAGTGAAGTATTGAGCACCACTCAACTCATCCAATAGATCATCAATGTTAAGCCCTAATATTGGCTCATTACCCCTTAATTGGGGCATATTAGATTAGTAATGTTATTTATTACCCCTTAATTGGGGCATATTAGATTAGTAATGTTATTTTATTTATGTCGGCTTTAGGCCATTAGTTGTAATTA
>ML813696.1:63180-96930 GCA_009831015.1 Picea engelmannii
TTATGTCGGCTTTAGGCCATTAGTTGTAATTATACCTCCTAGTCTCCTATATATACCAAGGAGACATTTTCATTTTGAATCATCTTGTACTTGAAAATTTAAGTGGAGTAAAAGGAGGTTTCCCCCTCGAAGAGGCTTATTATATGAAATTATCTCTTTTTCAAGGCATTGAGTACTTTTCCTGAGGTTTTTCTATGATATATTGATGTTTGGTTCTTAACAATCAATGACAGGAATGGGAAACTTGTCCTTGATGGTGAGCTTATTGAGGGCACGAAAGTCTAGGCACATGCTCCAAGTACCTTCTTTATTAAGTACCATGACCATAGGAGAATAATAAGGGCTGGTATTGGAGCAAATAACACCCGCTTGGAGCAATTCCTGCACTATTTTCTCAATTTCATTATTTTGGGAAAATGGGTGATGATAAGGGAGAACATTAGGAAGAAGACTAAGAGGAACAGGGGGAATGGAATGATAATGAACAACACAAGAAGGAGGAAGTCCCTGAGGGGTGTAAAAAACAACTTGATGTTTGGAAAGGATAGCTTGGAGGTCATGATGTACAGAGGGTGTCTCAACGACTTGAATAGAATGGAGTTAAGGAATGATATCAGAGTGGAATTTCTTGAGGATATTTTCCATACAATGGGAACTAGTGATCTCAGGAGACCCAGTTATGAGACCTTGGAATTGATACCTTTGTCCTTCCTGTTAGAATTGCATGGTTAATGCCTTAAAATCCATAAGAATGGGACCCAAAGTGTGTAACCATTCAACACCTAGCACAATGTCACAATCTCCCATGTCAATGGAAAACATATGAGTTTTTAGTTGGTAATGTCCAATTTAAATATGAACATTTTCACAACTCCCACCACATTTCATGGACCCACCATTGGTTATCATGATTTGAAAATTATTGACAGCACGAATATCACAATTGATTTCCTGGGCAATGCGACGATGAATAAAATTGTGGGTGCTACCACTTTCAACAAGGATGATGACCTTCATATGCTTAATGTAGCCAATTAGATTGAGCGTTTGTGGGGCCAAGAAGCCAGTGAGGGCATGCGAGGAAATAATTGGGTCAACATGAGGTGGGTCAACAGGCTCCTGGGTGGCATCGAGATGGGAGGGTTATTCAACCAAGGGAACTGTCACATCCTCTTCATGAACATCTTTTGAAATGGCCATAAATAGTTTTTGTTCCTTACACTTGTGCCCTAGAAAGTATTTTTCATCACAATTATAGAAAAGACCCTTCAGTTGCCATTCATCCATTTCAACCCTAGTTATTTTTTGGACCTTGAGGGGAGTGATATGGGTGTTAGGATTAACTGGTCAAGGATGAGGAACAAAAGGGGGTTTTTTGTTCTGGGAAAAAAAACTTTTTGGGCCTCTTTAGCACGTTGAGTATCTTCCAACCAAGTTGGAGGGAAATCCATGAGAGCCTGGGATCATATTTCATCCTTGAGACCACTGACAAATCATTCACGAAAGAACGCATCTGACATGCCCTCAGTTCGAAAGGCTAATTTCTCAAAAGTAGCGATGAATTCTTCCACTATGTTGGACTGTTTCAACTTGGTCAAACGACCAAGATAGTGGGTATTAGTATCAAAGAGAGCATAGAGCTCAGCAACAAACTGGGTCCAGGAAATATACCCCTGACGTGAATTTTTTCGCCATTGCCACCATTGACAATGTTCAGGATCTAGATAGAGGACAACATAGTGAAGTTTGGCCAACTCATCGGCAATACCATGCAAAGAAAAATAATGCCCGATTTGAGTGACCCAACCTGTAGGATCAGAGCCATCAAATTTATTGACCTTTATGTGGGGAAGACGGGGTTCACGATGAAAGGAGTTGGAATGAAAATGCAGAGACTAAGAGGAATAAATAACATCGGGTTGTGCTGATGAGGAAGGACCCATAATGTGGTTCAACAATTGATTGACAACAGACTGGAGGGAGGTCAATTGGGTTGTGAGGTTGGTTTCCAAGTTGTCAATGTGGGAATTGGTAGAATCGATCTGAGATGTGAGATGTTCGATGGAGACATGGGCTTGAATGACATAGGTTTGGAGGTCTTGGTTGCAAGTGTTGGCCATTTGGAAAGGGGAAGTGTGGGTAAGGAAAAAAATGGGTGGGTGGAACAAAAAAAAATACTTAGAAGTGATAGGTACCATGACGATCAGTGATTTAAGGGAACTATAATGGGATAGGTGGAAAAATAGGGAAACTGGGAAGGGGTCAGGTCCATTGAAACAAAAAGGATTAAAAATGAAGGGTATGACTGCAATCAGGGAGAAAGGGGGAATCCAATGGAATAGGTCTCAAATAAGTGTGTCAGAGGGAGCACTATACTCTTTTTTTTTTACTCCTATAGATTTATACTCTGGCTTGAAGAATATTGCAGTGACGAAATGCCCAAATGATTAATAGGAAGAAATGTGTAGTAATTTCACAACCAGAATGCAGAAAACACTATTGCACGAAAATAAATATTGTTGATTCTATTTATGGTTCCTTCCCAAGGGTTAGGGTATTCAAGGGTTCTACATACAAGGGTTTTCCCTGTGCTATAGATCTTTGATATACGTGCAGGGTCCAACAGTAGTACTCGGCCCAATATCTTAGGGCACCAACTAAGGAGGCTAGACCGTACCCTTAGCCATACTACCCGACTACCCAGATACTAGAGAGTATATTCTCGAGTGCTATTCTCAGTGGCACTATAATAGTCAAGCGATCGATCAGTTTATCTATGGAGGGCTTCAAGATATGTAGTCTGATCTATATACATGTGTTATCTGATGCACTACCACTCGAAGGGGCACCAACAGGGGTTACAAGGGTGGCCAACATATGTTTTCTTAAGTAACACTTGTATTTATTGCGTGTATGAATCCTCAACCACGGGTTTATGCGTGTAATGCCAAATCTTTGTAGCTTAAAGATGCCAGAATACGTCTCTACCCAAAAAAAATTAACCCACAATTCTCTGTCGAGGAAGGTGCTCTGATACCACTTCTAATATTCCACCTATAAATTAGTATGAAGAACATAAATAATTAGCTAGAAATGGTAGATAAACAATGATATAACTAGAACAACATCACAATAATACCAGAATAATACCATAATAACACCAGAAAGAGCACTTTGATTACCGAGAGTAATGTTCACTTGCCTCTTCAAGGGGACAACCTCCAACAGAGAAGATCTCTATTAAAATAATATCCAAGACAAAAGTTCTCATAGCCTCTATTCCTATTTATACTAAATATATCTATCAAAATAATAATCTAGAGGAAGATCCTTCTAGAAGCGAAAGCTTCTATTCGGTATTCTTACATTTGACGTATTCCTCCTTATTGTTAGGCCTCATTAATATTGACCTTTATTACATGGAAATATATTATTATACCCACTTGAGGGGTTAAGTAATTTAAGCTCCTAACAATCAGAGGAAGATTCTACAAAAGGAGATGAAGAAAAACTACATGAACCACATAATCAAGAAGATAAGGAGGTCATTGACTCAAAGGCAGAAAGTGTTGCAGATTTGAAGAAAAAAGAACCAATTCTTACAACTATTGTATATCGCCATCCACATCATATAGAGAAACAAAAGTCATCAAGGAAAGGGCATGTGCATCAACATATTTATACACTAGCAAGGAACCAGAAAGGAAACCGATCAAGGGGTGCATGGAGGCCTACTAGCACTACAAGAAGACATCAAGATAGAGAACTATTCATATTGAAACAACAACATAATGCAAATCAAGATCAGGGTGGAAAGGAAATAGATGGACATCATGTTCGACTTCCATTGGGATAGATGGATGGTCGTACTTGGTACCAGTTGGATGTCTATCCCAACAAAAGTTTCTCAACAGAAAACAAGATTATATGTTGATAGGTGGAAGAGTGAAGAAGGAAAACATAAGATAGAATGTTTACTAAACAAATATCCTCTCAATTTAATGAATCAACAAATACTTGAATATAATCAATGACTAATGGGAAAAATACAATAGATCCTCTGCTGCTTAGGGATCCATAAATAATTGACAACCTTTGATCCTGAAATATGCAATATGTTAAAATAAGAAGAAATATAAAAGAAGAGTTACACATTGGAATCAAATCTCTCATGAGTCTCCAATAGAATTAATGCTTACAATCAAAAAATTCCCATAGGCTTACAAATGAACACATACGGGAAAACTGCCTACTCCTACTCTCTCTAGCCTCTCTTGGCTCATCCATCCCCATATCCAAAAGATATTTCCTTATTTAAATAGACTATAACTTCCAAATTAACTAAGGAGGTCGAATCCCATCTCCTCCATTGTATTCTAAGCCTTGGAGATAGGTGGTAACAATCAAAGAGACAAAAATCCAACAAACTGCTAATTTTCAGGAATTTGTTGGAAGTCATTAATGAAATGTCTCCACCTCATTGCATGAGGCATTTTATGGAGCTAAATCTTAGGTGTAGGTGTCCCTTTACATCTAACTGATCCTTGAGAATTCATTCAAACTCTCCTTGACATGTGGCAACCTCCCAATAAGGAAAATATCAAAATTGTGGTTGCTACAGGAAATTAGGCAGCACCACTGTAATAGAGTAGGTAGCACCAGTTATACATCTGATATCTCTTAAACCATAACACATTTTGAACAATTGAGAGAGGTTTTTGTTATCTAGCATGTTATGAAAAAAAACCTCCTTCAGTTTTCAAAAATACATTTTCAATTGTTCAGAATCTAAGTTTGAAGTTAATGACTCAAAATTGGTAAAATAACTCTGCACAATTCGTATTCTGCCAGAATATTACGCAACACCTGTAAGTATCGCCACTAGCACCACTTATGCTGCGTCTGTGTGCAGATTAGGTAGCATTTCCAAAAATGCAGCGCTTTCAATCTTGAAAGTGTGCAAAGCAATTTGTAGTCTTTCATGATGACAAAACCATTTCAATTAAGTGCCTTGATTGTACAATGGATAGTGCCTTTTACCACTAGGGAAACTAGCACTTAGCAAAAACCCAAAACTCAGATAGTTAGGCCTCTTCTAGCTGCAAATTATTGTGCTAACATAGGCTCCATGGGGGATAGAGTCCTCCCTGTGAGGCTTTAACAACTCTTGTAGTTTCAGTGCCTTATCCTAGGGTTTCTCCCAACCTTTAACCTCTGCAATCTTCTTTGATCTGTGACCTTCAACTGAAACTAAATGCAAATGAAAAATGAAACTAAAAAAATGATGAAAATGATGCTTGTTCAGCAAGCTTATTACACACACCTACTCTAATTATTGTAAAGATGAAGCATTCAAGTTACATGAAACAACCAATGAAGCCATTTCATCATTTTTTCAACTGTTTTAAGCTTTGAAATGTTCTTCCTTAAGCACCAGAGATAATTCTTACTTGAAGGCATGTCAAAGAAACATTTGGCAATACACTTTCCATTGAAGAAATCAATGAGCCTAGGCCCACTTTCTTCTTGCAGACAGGCTGCAAATGGATCCTGAAAAATATCATCAATACTTGCCCCTGTGACATTTCTTTGTGTAAAAAGGAAAAGTATTGCATTAGGTCCTTCCTCCAGTGTGCTTGGTTGTGGTGTGGCTTGCTGATTTTTTTATTCGTTTTCAATGCATATGGCCTTGGTCCACTCCTGGTCATGAGGTGTACTAGAAAAAAGGCTTAGTGATGCTTGTCTTTCTTTATTTTCAACCTTTCTCATCTGATCACATGGCATTTGATCTTGGTTTCTTGATGAAACTGAGCTTGTGTCTTCAAGAGGAATATGGGGTTGATAGGGCAGTTCATCACAATTATAAGTGCTTGGGAAACTACATTCTTCTATATTATCTTCTGATTGTGAGAGATATTCATCAAATCTTGTCTTATGGTCCCAATTTCTCAGTTTTTCACCCTCTAAAATCAAATTATAATCTTTTTCTTCATTTTCAACAACAAAAATATGACACGAGGGTTGAAACAAGCTATTGTGGCTTTGATGGGAAGGGTACTTTTCTGATATAAGGTCTTCAACAGATTGTTCATGGAAATCATCTTCATAATCATCATACAAAGGTGAATCAATGACCATTTAACTATTAATGGCTAAGGGGATTAGTACAATAGCTGGGACAACTGGTTGCTCAAGGAAAACATCCTCATAGTCATCAAAACTTGGAAAATCATGGCACATTGGTTCATTAACAATAGGAGGGACTGATAAGCTATGAATTTGGTCATGACAAGCTGCAACACTATTCTCGTGATAAAATAAATCTGAATCTAAGATGAACTCTTGACTTAAAGAATCGAGAAAAAGAGGAGACAAGGAAATGATGGATTGTCCATATTGATCTTTCTCTTGGGGACCTAGATTTTGACATGAATGATGCATTTGTTCTTCAAATTTAGGAAAAGCATTATGAAACTCATCATCTAAGTCCCGATCTCTATAATCATCTCCTTCATCATCACTACTAGAGGAATCACTTACTGAATCTTGAATATATGATGCATACCCCTCACAACAATTCTCAAAAAGTATTTCAGCTGGATAAATTATCTTGCAATGAGAATAAAAAACATCATGAAAGTCCTTCAAAGAGGAAATACTAGAAGCAAGGATTGTTCTATACCATTGCCTCGCATCGCCTTCCAATGAATACATGAACATTTTCATCAATATATCTTCATGATGGATGTCAAGTTGTTGCATTAAAGCATGAAATTCATGAACATGCTCAAAAGGGTTGTCATCATCACCTTCATAAAATATGGGCAGCAAATCTTGCCATTCATCAATTTGAGGCACAAGATGTGGATAACCATCTATGGCTGAGAAATTGAGTGGGGAAAACCTCATGTCCAGGATATCATTCATAGTCATTTGATTTTTCTCATCACCAATGGAGTCACCAACATATTCTGAATAATGGAGTCGTCATGGTGAATGTGCAGTATTGAAGGTGTCCAACTTCAGTCACCATCTAAATCTGGAGCTGTGCAATGTCGTTCTTCTCAGGGAGATTTTCAATCTTCTCAAATCCATCCCCGACAATGGTGCCAAAAATGTTAGCATTGAAAGTCACACTTTGACTACTAAAGTGTAAGCTCAACACCCATCAAAATGTAAAATATAACTTTGGTTTTGAATAGGTGGATCAACAAGATGGATAAATAAAGAGAGAGGGCAACAAACTACAGATCAATATGCTACATCAATGGGCAGTGGAGTCACAAACATCCCACTCATGAAAGGCACAAAAGCTGCTCAACATAAAACAAGATTATATGCTGATAGGTGGAAGAATGAAGAAGGAAAACATAAGATAGAATGTTCACTAAACAAATATCCTCTCAATTTAATGAATCAACAGATACTTGAATATAAACAATGACTGATGGAAAAAATACAATAGATCCTCTGTTGCTTAGGGATCCATAAATCATTGACAACCTTTGATCCTCAAATATGCAATATATTAAAATAAGAAGAAATATAAAAGAAGAGTTACAATCTGAAATCACAGCTCTCATGAGTCTCTAATAGTAGTAATGCTTACAATCAAAAAATGCCCATAGGCTTACAAATGAACACACACAGGAAAATTGCCTACTCCCACACTCTCTAGCCTCTCTTGGCTCATCCATCCCCATATCCAAGAGATATTTCCTTGTTTAAATAGACAATATCATCCAAATTAACTAAGGAGGTCAAATCCCATCTCCTCCATTGGATTCTAAGCCTTGGAGATAGGTGGCAACAATCAAAGAGACAAAAATCCAAAAAACTGCTAATTTCAGGAATTTGTTGGAGGTCATTAATGAAATGTTTCCACCTCATTGCATGAGGCCTTTGATGGAGATAAATCTTAGGTGCAAGTGTCCCTTGACATATAATTGATCCTTGAAAATTCATTCGAACTCTCCTTGACATGTGGAAACCTCCCAACAAGGCGAATAACAAAACTGTGACTGCTATAGGAAATTAGGCAGCGTTGTTGTAATAAAGTAGGTAGCACCACTTATACATATAATATCTCTCAAACCATAACACATTTTGAAAAACTGAGAGAGGTTTTTTTTATTTTGCATGTTATGAACAAAAACCTCCTCCAAGTTTCAAAAATACATTTTCAATTGTTCAGAATCCAAGTTTCAAGTTAATGGCTCAAAAATGGTAAAATAACTTTGCACAGTTTGTATTCTGCCAGAATATTACACAACACCTATAGGTAGCGCCACTTACACTGCATCTGTGTGCAGATTAGGTAGCATTTCCAAAAATGAAGCGCCTTCAATCTTGAAAGTGTGCAGAGAAATTTGTAGTCTTTCATGATGACAAAACCATTTCAATTAAGTGCCTTGACTGTACAATGGATAATGCCTTTTACCACTGGGGAAACTAGCACTTAGAAAAAACCCAAAACTCATATAGTCAGGCTTCTTCTAGCTACAAATTCTTGTGCTAACATAAGGGATGTACCTTCAACTCCTACTATAGCGGACATTCAAGAGAGGGAAAATGGATAGAGTATCAGTTCATGTGAGCCTCATAGCTGCTCGAGTTGCGGAAAAACTTGTTATGGGTTGATGGAGGCCAGTGGACATTATATTTTAATAGAAGAGGTTAGTATCTTAACTATATCTATGTTCTTGATGATTATATATATATATAGTTTTTTTTGTATTTATTTACATAACTTATTGTATGAATTTTTCAATTTCTACACCCCTATAGAAGACCCTCTACGTCGATAGATGCATCAGTGTTAGTTTCCACCACTGATGCAGTAGTAGAGGTAGTTTGTTCATTTGGTATACCGCATACACAGGTATGTGTCACCTTTGATAAATTCACCACAGTGATTTGTTTATTCTCTAGTATACTCAAATTTAATGTTCTTGTGTTTCTACAGGTTCTGGTACCATACGATGATGAGTCATGTCCACCTAGGATCGATAAGTCACCACCTTCACATGTGTCATGTGTTAATTTAATATTTTTTTAAATGTGAAATTTGTTTCATTTTTTGGTTAAATTTTACTTTTTCGTACTAATAAACATATTATAAATATGTATGTAGGTTGCTTCATCTACTGTTGGGTCATATATACCACCATTTTTTCATTCACTACCACTACCTACATTCCACCCATCATTTTTGCCTAGATATAGAGATAGTATAGTCCTTGGTCACCTTGCCTCGATTCTTTTGATATCTCTCTCTAGCCTGAGGGTTTTACAATCCCTTTTACAACATGTAGGGGTTTATCACCGCTTACTCCCACCATATTTCATATCCAATTCATCCACAGTTGATTCAATAATAGGCCTTTTGTTTTTCATAAGAATTAGGTTAAGCATGAAGTTCATTCCATTTTATCATTTAACCATAACCATAAATGTTGCAACAACCAAGATCACAAGAAGAAGCACCATGCACAAGAAGACAAAATGTATCATGGGAAACCCTTCTCAACAAGGGAAGAAAACCCAGCTAAATCCTTTGCTATAATATTCAAGAGAAATACCTTTACAACCAAGAAATACCTAGCACAGAAGAGGGTGCTCAAACCCTAGAACTCTAGCGCCCAAGAGAGGTGCGCACCTTTTGCCAAAGAAGTGTACTTGCTGAAATTTCCAAACTTGCTTGAATGATCTATATCCACAATGGGGAAATTTTCCTTTACTTATATTAGACTTGTCCTATCAACTGAAGTGTATATTTTCTCAAAAGGGCCGACCTCTCTAATTCATATTATTATTATTATTATAATTATTATTATTATTAATATTAATATTAATTATCTTTTACATTTAATATTAAACACATTAAGGTGGGGCTGACCTGTACCCTTTACATAACAATTAGGGTTACAGGTAGGTCTGACTCTTGAACAGTATATAGAAAATGATCTGATACACCCACTAGTGCCCATCCACTAGGGGCACATCCATAGGGACATCATAGCTCTAATTCACTGCATTACATAGAAGAACCAGGTCTTCACACGTTCACATGTGCTTGTCCACAGGCACGTCCACTCTACAGATTTGCTTTCCCACTTCCACCAACAAGAGAAACATATGGAGTATTCTCGTCAACTTTGTTGCTTAGAGGATACTAATACATCATCTTCATATATGTCTCATGATGATGCACCCAACACTTTTGGATTTCACACGTTCACCTTGTGCGTAGCCATAGGCACATCCTAATGCAACATATCACTTTTCCACTGAATAATCATCTGGAGTTCTTCTCAACTCTATGAATGGAGGAGGTCATCTCTACGTTCCCAACTCTGTCTCGGGAAGGAACCACGTACCCTTCTTAGGGGATTTCTCTTAGGTTTGTAAGTTGAGAGAAAGACTTCACATCGTTTCAATGATCCACACCTCACATGTTTGTAAGCTAGAGAATGTATCACATAGTTGAAATCATTAACACTCCCTCTCAGCTAGGGAGGCATTCTTCATCATTCCAAGTCTCATACAGATGTACTCTGAATTTTGATTTTGGCTGGAGTCATCAATAGTCCCTCTCAACTTAGAAGGCGTTCTTCACCAAGTCTGTTTTGGTGTAAATGTCTACAGTCTGCTCAGGTGTAGGAAGGTACTGCAAGTATATGATTTTTCTTCTGCATCATGTCTATGACATAAGGATATATCATCATGTTTCAATCTAATAGGAAACAATGGGTCCTATAAGGAGATTTATACATGGCTCTTCATTATTATCATAGGATCCATCTCGCGGTAAAGTAAATCTATTTTAGAAGTTTGTGAAGCCACATTGCTTTTCTCATTCACTGTTATATGCTCTGTCTATGTAGTACTCAAGGCCACAGATTTTTGTTTCTTGTTGCACTTAGGAAACCATGGAAAAATTCATGGTAGAACATCAATTGGATGTTCTCCTTCGGTCCACTATACCTTTTGCTCAGTCTGAATCATCACATTGTCCTGTAAACCCAAGATGATACTAGAGACATATCTCAGGACATATCCAAATGTGCCTTGTATATATCTGAAAACATGTTTTGTTGTTTGTCTAGTGAGTATTTCTTGGTTGACTCATGAAATGACTAGGCACATTTCACTGCATGGTATGAATAAAGTCTGGTGTTGACCAGATACATTAGTGATCCAATCAACTGTGGATCAGTCTTGTCTGAATCTATTACGGTCCTAACCTGCACATAGGTAGAACAATATATTCGGATGTAATAAAGGTCAATATTAATAAGGCCCTTCAATGAAATAAAATAAGACGGATGTAAGAAGACCTAATAGAAGCTTTCGCTTCTAGAAGGATCTTCCTCTATATGCTTCTTTTTAGTATAAATAGGAGCCGAGGGTATGAGAACCCTAGCTGGGATATTATTGTAATAAAGCTCTGCTCAACTGGAGGTTTCCCCCTTGAAGAGGCCCGTGAACATTTCTTTTAGATTCAAAGTGTTATTTATGTTGTTATTCTTATATCATTTTAGTGTTATTATGGTGAATGTTCTGGTTATATTGTTGTTATTCTTCCATTACTAGCATTTTATTTTTGTTCTGCCTACATTTTATATCTGGTATATTACAAGTGGTATCAGAGCACTTTCCTCGGCAGAAAGTGTGGGTTAAATTTTTTTTTCAAGGTAGAGATGTATTCCAGCGTCTTTAAGCCATAGAGATCTGTCGTTATGTGCATAAACCTGTGGTTGAGAGATTCATACATGCAGTAAATACAAGTGGTACTTAAGCGCACATCTATTAGCCACCCTTGTAACCCCTATTGGTACCCCTTCGAGTGCTAGCACATCAGACAACACCTGTGTATGAATCAACCTAGATTACCTGAAGCCCTCTTTAGATAAACCGATCAACCGCCTGACTTCTATATTGTCACCGAGAATAGAACTCGGGAAGATACTCTCTAGTACTTGGGTAGTCGAGTAGTACGGCTAAGGGTACAGTCTATCCTCTTTAGTTAGTGCCCTGAGATATTGGGCCGAGTACTACTGTTGGACCCCACACATATATCCGAGAGCTATAGCACAGGGTAAACCCTTGTCTGTAGAACCCTTGAATACCTAACCCTTGGGGAAAGAAACATAAAAAAATTAAAACAGACAAGATCTATTGCTGCACAATTGTGTTCGGGTTGCCAAGTAAATACACATTTCTTTCTAGTTAAGCATTTGGGCATTTCCTCTCTGCAGTATTCTTCAGACTGGAGTATAACTCCGTAAACAAAAAAAAAAGGTTTAGAAATTGTTTCACCATTATTTTAGACCTATTCCATTGGATTCATCTCTTCACCCTTATCACATTCATCCATATCAATTTTTCGGCAACATTTTTTTACCCCACCCGCCCCTTTTCAGTTCCCCCATCTTCATGGCCCATAATTGTAGCCAAGACTTGGAATCTCGCTTCAACACCTTGCAATCTGGTCTCATTGAGACCCAACAAGAAGTGAAACAACTCAGTGCCAATGATGTTGCCATCAATACAACCATGCAGTCCTCAATGGGTGAAATCAAACAAGACCTCACCACCCATCTTGAATTAGTCTTTTCAACACTCTGCACTAAACTGCATATCCCTGTAGATAACCCTTCCTCTTCCTCACCCCCACATACTGAAGGTGACCATTCCTCTCATTCCCATACCTTGCAGAACCATCACTTTCAACGTGACCTACGCCTTCCACGGGTGGATGTGACCAAATTTGATGGCTCGGACCCCACTGGCTGGGTAACCCAAATGGAACATTACTTCTCTTTATACAACATTACATATGACTTGGCCGAACTCCGGTATGGTGTTCTCCATCTAGATCAAGAACAATGGAAATGGTGGCAATGGAGAAAAAATTCACGTCAAGGGTATATTGCTTGGACACAATTTGTGGTAGATCTTTATGAACGCTTTAACACTGAAACCAACCATTTGGGACGTTTGACAAAGATGAAACAATTAGGAACAGTGGAAGACTTTATAGCTTCCTTTGAGCGCCTGGCTTTTAGAATAGAGGGCATGTCTGATGCCTTTTTCCGAGAGTGTTTTATCAGTGGCCTCAAGGATGAAATTTGGGCCCATGTCCTCTTGGCTCGGCCTGAGAGTTGGTTGGAGGCTACCAAAAGAGATAAATAAGCACAACAGGTTGTATCTTCTCAAAAATGCAAACCCTCCTTCATCCCTCACCCTAAACCAGTAAATCCCACTGCTCCCTCTTCTCCACTAAAGATCCAAAAATCGACCCGGGCTTAAATGGTTGAATGCCAACTCAAAGGCCTTTGTTATAACTGTGATGAAAAATATTACCTGGGCCACAAGTGTAAAGAACAAAAGATTTTTATGGCCATCTCCGAGGAGATTTTGGAAGAAGATGAAGAAACTCCCTCTATGTTTGAATCACCTGAATCCACTGACATAACCCCTCCCTCAGACCCTCCCAAAGTAGAACTAGTCATTTCCCTCAATGCTCTCACTGGCTTCTCCGCTCCCCAAACCCTCAAGCTAATCGGTTACATCAAGCATCAGAAGGTAATCATTCTGGTTGATAGTGGCAGCACCCATAATTTTATTCATCGCCACATTTCCCAAGAAACTCATTTCTACATCCATGCCGTCAATAATTTCCAAATCATGATTGCCAATGGTGGTTCCATGAAATGTGGAGGGAGTTGTGAAAATGCGCATCTCCAAATTGGTGACTACCACCTAAAATCCCATATGTTTTCTATTGACATGGGAGGTTGTGACATTGTGCTAGGTGCAGACTGGCTAAGAACTTTGGGTCCCATTCTCATGGATTTTAAAGACTTAACCATGCAATTAGACCAGGAGGGCCACCAATATAAGTTCCAAGGAATCACCATCGGTTCACCTAAGATCATTAGTTCCCATCGCATGGATAAGCTTCTCAAAAAGGGTCATTATGGTGTTATTGCCCAACTCCATGCCATACAAGCAACAAAGACACCCTCGGTACCGCAAGACCTCCAAGACATCCTTTCTAAACATCAATTGGTCTTTTCCACTCCCCAAGGCATCCCTCCT
The DNA here is from genome assembly GCA_009831015.1 of Picea engelmannii. Lineage (NCBI taxonomy): Eukaryota > Viridiplantae > Streptophyta > Pinopsida > Pinales > Pinaceae > Picea > Picea engelmannii. Next base: position 77,287 of record ML813696.1, read on the forward strand.
TCCCATGGTTTTCATGATCATTCCATTTCCCTTGTACCAGGAAGCCTTCCTGCCAATATTCGTCCGTATCGTAACCCCTTTTCCCAAAAAAACGAAATTGAGAAAATGGTCCAAGAACTCCTTAATGCAGGCGTTATCCACCCTAGTACGATCCCCTATTCATCTTTTTTGGTCATGGTCCTAAAGAAAGAAGGTTCTTGGTGAATGTGTCCTGACTTCTGTGCCCTCAACAAACTTACCATCAAAGACAAATTCCCCATTCTTGTCATTGATGACCTCCTGGATGAATTGAGTGGCACCCAATTCTTCACTAAACTAGATATTTGTTCGGGCTACCACAAGATACGTATGAAAGAGGAAGATGTCCCCAAGACTACCTTTAGAACTCATGAGGGCCACTATGAGTTTTTGGTCATGCCCTTTGGCTTGTGTAATGCCCCCTCCACCTTCCAAAGGCTCATGAATCATGTCTTTCATCCTTTTCTCCACCATTTTGTCTTAGTTTTCTTTGATTATATCCTCATCTATAGAAAAACTTGGACAGACCATCTTGCTCATGTGGATTGAGTTCTCCATCTACTCTCTCAGCACCAACTTTTCCTGAAACAGTCTAAATGTTCTTTTGGTGCCTCAGAAGTAGAATACTTGGGTCATCTGGTTGGCAAAGATGGCATCAGGGTGGATCCTAAAAAGATTGAAGCTATGAAAGACTGGCCTCACCCGAAGACTCTTAAGAGCTTGCATGGATTTCTAGGCTTAACAGGGTATTATCACAAGTTTGTTAAGAATTATGGGAAGATTGCAACACCTCTCACTGCTCTCCTCAAAAATAACTCTTTCACTTGGACTCCAGCCGTTTCTCAAGCTTTTCAAACCTTGAATATGGCCATGTGCACCACTCCAGTCCTCTCCCTTCCCGATTTCACAAAGACCTTTGTGTTGAAATGTGATGCCTCAGGGAAAGGAATTGGTGTTGTCCTTATGCAAGAGGGTCGACCTTTGGCCTTTACCAGCAAGCAACTATCTAAAATAAATCTAGGCAAATCCATCTATGAAAAGGAAATTTTGGCTATTCTGCATGTCATGGATCTATGGCATCCTTATCTGTTGGGGCAATGGTTTCAAATTAAGACAGACCATCAAAGCCTCAAGTATTTTCTGGAACAACGCATTTCCTCCCCAGAACAACAAAAATGGGTGACTAAACTCTTTGGATATGATTATGAGATCATTTATAATAAATACAAAGACAATGTGGTTGCGGATGCAATTTCCCGAAAATATGAAGATGAAGGATCCCTTTTTTCTCTTTCATTCATTGTACCAGATTGTGTCCAAGCCATTCGCCAGGAATGGCTACAAGATCCCAAAAGTTTGCAGTTGATCCAACAATTGTAGTCCAATGCTCCAGCTTCCCCAAGGTACTCTTGGCTCCATGAGGAACTTCGATACAAAGGCCATTTGTATTTAAGTAAACAATCAAAGCTTAAATCCACAATACTTTTTGAGCTTCATGCTACACCCACAGCAAAGCACTCCGGGTTCACCAAAACCTATGACAAGGTCAAACGTTCCTTTTTCTGGGATGGCATGAAACAGGACATTCATAAATTTGTAGATAAATTTGACGTGTGTCAACACAAAAAGGGAGAAACAGTCAAATCGTCGGGCACACTACAACCGCTCTCGATTCCACCTACTATTTGGAAGGATATGTCTATGAATTTTATTAGCGGCTTACCCAAATCGGGAAATAAATCCATCATCATGGTGGTTGTTGATCGCCTTTACAAGTATGCTCATTTCTACGCCCTTCAACACCCGTTTATAGCATCCATAGTGGCTCAAATATTCATGGATCACGTCTTCAAGCTTCATGGCATGCCGCACTCTATTGTTTCTGATCGCGACCCAACTTTCACAAGAAATTTTTGGCAAGAATTGTTCAAGATACAAGGAACATAATTGCATCTCAACACAACTTATCATCCCCAGAATGATGGCCAAACAGAAGTTGTCAACAAGTGTTTGGAAACATATTTGATGTGTTTTGCCTCGAAAAAGCAAAATCAGTGGGCTCAATGGTTACCCCTAGCTTAATGGTGGTACAACACTTCATACCATATAACTACATGCATGAATCCTTTTGAAGTGGTATATGGATAGAAGCCACCTTCAGTTCTCTCATACTTACCAGGTGCCTCGAAGGTCCAGGCGGTTTACCTTACACTTACAGCTCGAGAGGCTATTCTCCGTACCCTCAAAGAGAATTTTGTCATGGAACAGAATCGCATGAAGCAACAAGCAGATCAAGGTCACTCTGAACGTCAATTTGTAGAAGGGGATCAAGTGTTTCTTTGACTGCAACCTTTCAAGAAAACTTCCCTCAAGGTCGAGCATTGTTAGAAGCTAGCGCCCAAATTTTATGGTCCTTATACCGTGCTCAAGCATGTGGGACAAGTCACCTATCAATTTGCTTTGCCCATCCATTCGAAGCTACATCCTGTTTTTCATGTTTCATGCTTAAAGAAGGTGATTGGAGCTAAGTGCCAAATTCAAACCAACCTTCCAGAGTTAGCTGAAGAAGGATCCATTTGGCTACAACCAGAACCAGTTTTGGACCAGCGTGAGCATCGCCTATGTCAAAGAACCGTCAAGGAAGTGCTAGTCCAGTGGAAAGATACAACTCCAACAAATGCCACTTGGGAACTAGCTACCATTCTGCAGCAATTTCTTCATCTCAAGCCTTGAGGAAAAGGTTGTCTTTAAGGGGGCGGACATGTTAGGGTCCTAACCCGAACATAGGTAGAACAATATATTCGGATGTAATAAATGTCAATATTAATAAGGCCTTTCAATAAAATAGAATAAGGCGGATGTAAGAAGACCTAATAGAAGCTTCCACTTCTAGAAGGATCTTCCTCTAGATTCTTCTTTTTAGTATAAATAGGAGTCGAGGGTATGAGAACCCTAGCTGGGATATTATTGTAATAGAGGTCTTCTCAACTGGAGGTTTCCCCCTCGAAGAGGCCCGTGAACATTGCTTTCAGATTCAAAATTTTATTTCTGTTGTTATTCTTATATCATTTCAGTGTTATTATGGTGAATGTTCTGGTTATATTGTTGTTATTCTACCATTACTAGCATTTTATTTCTGTTCTGCATACATTTTATATCTAGTATATTATAGAATAATCATGAATCTTCTTCCAACACGGTGTATTTTGCATTGTCATAATGAACTTTTTTAATATTTTCATTGTATATTTTCCTTGACTCAAGAAAATCTTATAGGTCATCTGTCATACTTCTTGTCCCAAGAAGTAGTGCATCATACTCAGATTCTTCATTTTTAATTCAGAAGTCAAGGATTACTTGTAACAACAACATTTCTTGAAGAAATTATGAGGATCATGATCTCATCACCAATACAATATTGATATATGTTTGGATCAACAACACTCTTGCTAAAATCCAAACTTATCAAGAATATATCTGTGAGATATAGTTTCCAATTCATAGATGGAGGTACGGATGGAAGTGTATCGGTTTCACTGGATCAAGTGTCTCATCATGGAAAACTCCCTTTATTTGTAAGAAACCTCTGGCTATAGATATCCTTTTTTATTTCTTGACACTTTCATCAACTGCATGATTGATCATATAGATCTACCTGGAAGTAACCACAGACTTTCGTTTCTGGTTCCTGAATAATATCTTATGCATCATTCTTTTAAGATATACTGGTAATATTCTGGTATGGCACCTTTCTATATCGATTCTCTTGTTTCTTTCTTGAAGACAAGGTGTCTCGACATCAATGAAGTGGCTCATAGCTCGGAAATCTCTTTTGCTTTCTCAAAATGTTCCTTGAGAGGTTTGTATACTTCTCTGCCTCTTGCAGAGTGAGTCTAGGCAGGCATTTTATGCCCTACTGCAATATATCTGAACATATCACTGGATAAACTAGATAACCTAGAGTAATGACTATCTCCCTCTGAATTTTTGAAGGGGGAGAAGGTGTCTCACAGTCAATCTCCATCTGAGATTTTTTGGGTCTTTTAAAAAACTATCTCTTCTCCAAGGAAATCGTCTCTACTTGTATTGTATAATAAACAATTTAAGTATGGTTTGGACTCTTGTACCAGGGATAATGGTCCAAGTCTTTTGAGATACCTTGTATTGGGAATAATATCCTTCATTTTTAAAAGAATGCAATCAACTATAAAATTATAAATCAAATTATTTACCTAGATTGTAGCCATGTCCATTTTAGAGGAAGTACTTCTCGTCTCTCTTTTCTTCACTTACTTGAGGTGGATCTAGATCAATGTCAGCAGTAGAAGCATATTGTCTTCCCTTCTTCCTGGTTGGAAAATTTCTTGCAATGTGTCCATACTTGTCACATCTAAAGCACTGAATTTCTGAAGCATCTCTTCTTTGATGACTTGGATTGAATGGAGGATTTTCACCTTTAAATGTTTTCCTGATATTTCTTTTGAATCTTCCTCCCTTATTTGTATGAAGTGCAAGGGCATGATTTTCTTCTGAATAATCTTCCACTCCTCTATTTCTAATTCTAAGTTCTTCTTGAGTGCAATCTATCCATAGTCGATCAAAGGTTGGTAGAGCTTCTCAGGGATGGTTTTAGGGGCTAAATTTCGCTCATGGGCTAATTTTACATGGTTTTTCCAAAAACTAGATTCGCTATTTTAAAAATGATTCGCCCAAATTCTATAGGATAAAATTATTTTACCTTTAAAATCGCCAAAATTTTATAAAAACTATATAAAATACTTATAAATTTGAATATTTTAAAAAAAATATCGCCAAACATTTATAGTTGACATATGAAGGATTAGTAATATTCGCCAAGGTTTCTACATTTTAAAATAAATTTCCATCCTTCAAATCATCCCTGAAGCTTCTCTTCCACTGATACTTTGAATGAAGGGCTCCCATGATTTTCGAAGATTCTGGAGATTGGTTAAGGCAATTTATCTATCAAACATGATATCCCAAATGATCTCTAGTTTCTCTTTAATCTCTGGTATCTTCATTAAGAAGAGTGCAACTGAGTCACCCTTTGTCATCTTGGTACTTTGAAGTTTGTTCTTTAAGGTAAGGGCTCTGACAGTGTTTTCACTTTCAAAAATTACTTTTAAGACTTCATACATATCATAGGATGTCTTTAGATTGGCAATACGAGGAAATAGGTGATCTCTTACTGAGTATATGCTTATTTTTCTCGATTTGACATCATCTTCCTTTCTTACCTTCTTTTCTAAATCTGTAGCAGTGTCTGATAGAACTTTAGTTGTCACATCCAAGAGATCATCTTCTTCAAGAGTGACTAGAAGCCTTGATTTCCAGGGGTTGAAGTTGATTTCTCCATCAATCTTATCTTCTACCAAATTTCTTTTCTTCATTTGATTTGTTTCTTCAAATTTTGGAATGATATTCTATAGGAAATTGCGGCACCCTAGAAACCCTAGGTCCAAAAATAAAAATTTCTCAGAGTTTCATTTTGAGAGCTTCTAGAGATGCATTTGAAGAGGTCATACTCTTCTATGCAAGGAATATATCTAGCATCCAAGTTCTGAGGAGATGAAATACCCAAAAGAGGAGGGTCATGCAGATTTTCTGGAAACCCTAGGAGGGTCATACGGTTATGTAGGAGAGTAGGAATGATTGGTAAAGGATGAGACTTGGTAGATGGTTGTGCAATGGGTTATTTCAAGACCTATGCTCTGATACAATGTTTTTTTTCATAAGCATTAGTTTAAGCATTAAGTTCATTCCATTTTATCATTTAGCCATAACAATAAATGTTGCAGCAACCAAGATCACAAGAAGAAGCACCATACACAAGAACACAAAATGTATCCTGGGAAACCCTTCTCAACAAGGGAAGAAAACCCATCCAAATTATTTTCTATAATATTCAAGAGAAATACATTTACCACCAAGAAATACATAGCACACAAGAGGGTGCTCAAACCTTAGAACACTAGTGCCCAAGAGAGGTGCGCACATTTTTCCAAATAAGTGTACTTACTAAAATTTCCAAACTTGCTTGAATGATCTATATCCACAATGGGGAATTTTTCCTTTACTTATATTAGACTTTTCCTATCAACTAAAGTTTCTATTGTCTCAACAGGGCCGACCTCTCTAAGTCATATTATTATTTTTATTATAATAATTAATATTAATATTAATTATCTTTTACATTTAATATTAAACACATTAAGGTGGGGCTGACATGTACCCTTTACATAACAATTAGGGTTACAGGTGGGTCTGACTCTTAAAAAATATATAGCAAAGGATATAATACAACCACTAGGGGGATATCCATAGGGATGTCATAGCTTTGATTCACTGCATTACACAGAAGAACCAGGTCTTCACACGTTCACCTATGCTCATTCATAGGCACATCCACTCTACAGATATCCTTTCCCACTGCCACCGACATGAGAATCATCTCGAGCATTCTCATCAAATCTGCTACTCAGAGGAGGCTAATACATCTCATGACGATGCACCCAACACTTTGGGATTTCACACGTTCACCTTGTGCTCAACCACATGCATGTCCTAACTCAACAGATCGCTTTTCAACTCAATAATCATATAGATTTCTCCTCAACTCTCTGAATGGATGAGGTCATCTCTACGTTCCCATCTCTATCTCAAGAAGGAACCACTTACCCTTCTTAGGGTCTTTCTCTTAGGTTTGTAAGCTGAGAGAAAGACTTCACATCGCTGCAATGATCCACACCTCACAGTTTTGTGAGTTGGAGAATGTCTCAAATAGCTGCAATCATTAACAAGTCCACCATGTTAACTTCCTGAATATATCTAAAGATAAATCTCAAAATAAACCCAAAATATCAACAAGAATAATCCAAACCATTCACCAAATCACTGAACACAATAAATAGTCAAAATCCTTGAGGTAAGGTAAAACCATATATTAAGCAATACTTGATACATTCACAATATTTTTCACTCTATTTCATTACATTTATTACACTTATGTATATAGCTCTATGTATCTCCTAGGAACCTTCTAGAGAGCCTTCTCACATTTATTATATCTAACTACCATAGTGGGCCTTTATTGATATAGTGGACCTAGTCCACCTTAAATTGAATGACCACATTCTCATATATTAAATGAATTCCACTAATAATACATAGCCACATTCCCATTGGGTACCTCCCTAGGTACCCCATATTACCTCCCTAGGCATACTACATTCCATTCCCCTTCACATGTTTCATCCTCGAAACAGGAGAAGAAACCCTACAATATGACCAGCTAAGAAATGTAGCCAAATGGTACCAAGTATGACCATCCATCCATCCTAATGGAAGTCGAACCTGATGCCCATTTGTTTCCTTTCCACCCTAATCTTGCTCTGCATCATGTCGGGGTTTCCATAGGATTGTTTCTATAACTTGATCTCTTCACGTAGTGCTAGGAGTCCTCCATGCACCTTCTCTTTATTGGTTTCCTTTATGGTTCCCTAATGGTGCATAAATGTGTTGATTGTCATGCCCTTTCCTGGATGACTGTTGTTTCTCTATATGATGTGGATGGAGATATATAACAATTGTAGGAATTTGTTCCTTTTTCTTCAAATATGCAACACATTGTGCCTTTGAGTCAATGACCTCCTTAGCTTCCTGATTATGTCCTTCACGTGGCTTTCCTTCATCTCCTTCTCTAATCTACCTATGATTCAACTTCTAACTCAACAATAACTTCTTTGATGGCCTCTGTAGATCCATGTTTCTTATTAAGAGACACATCCTACAATGTGATTTTATTTTTCTTGTACCACAACTTCAAAAAATTATTTTGCACATTAATATTAATGGTACTCACTGATTCTATCCAAGGATATCCCAAAAAAATATCCACTCCATCCATATCCATAGCATAAAAATATGAATGCAACAAATATTTATCCATACTGAGCTTCAAGTCTTTAAACAATTTCACATTTTCACCCTCAACCTGTGTGCTTTGAATATCCTTTGCAGGAACTTTCCATCGATTAACCAACTGAACATTGATAAAATTATGCATGCAACTAGGGTTAATAAAAACAATAACCTTCTCCTTATGAATACAACAATGAACCTGTAATATATATTTTCCACATGAAAATAAACCCTTGTTGTTCTCTTCATCATTACACTATGTATGAGACCACTTGTCTAAAATTAATTTTACATATGCTTCATCAGAAAGTGTCATCAACTCATTATAATTAAATGAGTTCCACCATATGCGATCATCTTCTTGGAAACCATAGTGTAGACATATTCTCCAATGATCTTTCCATGATGACTTTTTGTATTGTATGTATTCTTCAATACTAGGGATATCATCCTTTCCAATAAAAAACATCTTACTTAGAGAAATCTTCAGCAAAAACTAGGGTTTATAAAATAACTTACTATTGAAATCACGAGGTTTTTTCGGAAAAAACCCTGAAAATGGCCAAATTTAAAATTCTCATAACTTAACCTTCCAGACTCTGTTTCGACTATTTGTTTTTTAAATTGGGTATTTTCCGATAGGAATTCAAATATCCATTTTTTTTGGCCAAATTATGCTCATAAATTTTCATATCTAAACCTGAAGTGCACCACCCTCTTTTTTCTTAGAAAACAAAATCCACAAAAATAGCCAATAAATTATCCCCTTATTTGGCCAAGGAAAGTGATATGATACCAATTGTTAAGTTCATAAATATTTCTAAAGATAAATCTCAAAATATACCCAAAATATCAAGAAGAATAATCCAAACCATTCACCAAATTACTGAACACAAGAAATAGTCAAAACCATTGAGGTAGGGTAATACCATATATTAATCCTTAAGGAAGGATAACACTTCTCAATCAATGCTTGATACATTCACAATATTCTTCACTCTATTTCATTACATTGCTTACACTTCTTTATACAGCTCTATCTATCTCCTAGGAACCTTCTAGAGAGCCTTCTCACATGTATTACATCTAACTACCATAGTGGGCCTTTATTAATATAGTGGACCAAGTCCACCTTACATTGAATGAACACATTCTCATATATTAAATGACTTCCACTAATAGTACAAAATCACATTCCCATTGGGTACCTCCCTAGGTACCCCATATTAACTCCCTAGTTATACTACAACCGAGCCCCACCACCTTTTCTATCCCATCCATCCACAACGGATGCACCCATACACCACCTACCCCCACCACCTTTTCCATATGTTCTATACACTAAGGATACCGCATTAGATGTTTCCTATGAGAAGGTTGTACAATCGAGCACTCCACCTTCCAACAGCTCTCCACAATTGCCTAAGTTATTCACACTGATATAATTTGTTGATGATCAATTTTTCTGTATCATGAATGGAATTGATTTTATGAATTTTTGTTTAAATTTCAAGATTTGATCCTTGTAACTGACCCAGGGTGGAATCACTAAAAAATTAGGGTCTTGGAGGATGGTAACACTCTCACAATTTTCAATATCATCTACAGTGATTTTTATTAGGTTGAATTACAAAGTATGATTTTGTAGGTCTGTTAAGTCATTAAGGAAAAAATGTCTAAAAATATTGTTTCTTTATCTAGTCTCTATAGCGACAAACCACGCTTAGGCGCAAAATGGTGATTTTTGAGTAAGAGAATAAAGATCAATTTCTGGGATGCTAGTGAAATTTGCAAGGGTGTCAATGGTCAATGAATGACCAATGACTCATGCCATTTTGTATCTAGGTCACTATATGGTGCTTTTCCATGTTAGGGAACTTGTCGTCATTTTTTATATTGAGCACAACGTGCCATTTTGTAGAAAATTTACAATTGAGACGATTTTGAATATATATATATATATATATATATATATATATATATATATATATATAGACAAACACAAACACACACACACACACACACACACATTTCATGACACAATTTTTAATGAATTGCAGTGTTTGTTTATTTGTGGTTAATGAATGTAGGGCCCTTAACTAAATTTGGGTAAAACATGTGACCCTTTATTTGTTAGTTACATTCACGTAGAATATATGGCATACAAACCATTGATATTATCAATCCTTCTTGCTCCCTTATTATATCACTCAAACCACTCAAATAAATATCTTATAAAATTCAATGTTAAAGATATCAAACTTGGTATAAGCGTGTGCCCTAATTATTAAAATCATATGATACAAATGAAACATAGATATAAGTGAGACTTATTGCAAGCATTATGGGAGAACTTAATGAACTTGTAAAGATTTCAAAGAAAATTTTAAGTAATACATTTTTCCATTTGTTTTTTTTTCCACTTAATGTAATAAATAAAAAACAATATTCACCAATTTCCATCTTCTCCAAAAGAGTTTCAAACAAATTTATATAGGACAACATTATTTTATTTTAAAAATAGACAATTTAAAAAAAAATGTGTAAAATCCATACAAGTTTGAATTCTTTTACCAAAATTACACAAAACATAAATAGTAAGAATTTTAAGAATTATTAAGATTTGCTAAGGTCTCTACAATTATAAGAGAAGCATAGATCCAAAAAATTACCACAGTAGATGGAGGAAATTAGTGGAAATTAATACAATTAATTTTACATCGTGTCTTAGGTCCAAATTTTGCATCGTTCATAGTGTTTATTTTATAATATTCTTGCATTGATTTTTTGGGATGGTTTTTGAATCATTACTAGAATGCAAAAAAAAAAATTCAACCATAACGTACTAATGGAAACCTATATGGATGAATTTTAATCTTAATATAGTCATAATAATGTTCAAAAGTACATCCAAACAACTTTATTATAAATGATATATTTTTCTTTTTTCCATTTTCCTCTTAATCGCGTCATGTTTCAAAACCACACTACATTGGGTCTTGTAACACTTAATTGACCTTGTCTTGTGTTTCATTGACGTGCCTTGTATTTCTTTTCCTTGTCTTTCCTTTCCTTGCCTTGACTTTCCTTTCCATGTCTAGCCTTTCCTCGTCTTGTCTTTCCTTCCCTTGCCATGTCTTGCCTTGCCTTTCCTTACCATTCCTTACCTTACCTTGTGTTATATTTCCTTTCCTTACCTTGCCTTGTCTTTCCTTGCCACGTCTTTCTTTTCATTGTCATGCCTTCCCTTTCCTATCCGTGTATTTCCTTGCCATGTCTTTTCATGTCTTTCCTTGCCATGTCTTGCCATGCCATGCCTTACTTTGTCTTTCCTTTCCTTTCCTTGCCCCACCTTCCATGTATTTCCATGCCTTGCCTTTTCATGCATTGTATTTCCATGCCTTGTCAAACCTTGTCATTCCTTTCCTTTCCTTGGCATGCCTTGTCTTGCCTTGTCTTGGCATGCCTTGTATTTCCATGCCTTGTATTTCTTCACCTTGTATTGTAATTCCTTTCCTTTCAATGTCATGTCTTTCCTTGGATTGTCTTGCCTTATATTTCCTTTCCTTTCCTTGAATTTCACCTTTCCATGTATTTCCTTATCATGTATTTTCATGCCTTGCCTTTCCTTGTCTTGAGCCTTGCTATGTATTTCTTTGCCATGTCTTGCCTTGTATTTCCTTGCCATGCATTTCCATTCCTTGCCTTACCATGTCTATAATTTCCTTTCCTTGACTTTCCTTTCCATGTGGATCATCCCCCTCCAATATTAATTCTATATCATGGGTGTTGGATTAGATGTTGTTTTGGAAATTTAGTGGTGTATTTTGGTAGGTAACTACTTCAGTAACCATTGTGAAGAATTTATCTCTTTCCACCGACATGATCATGAGGTGATTCTCAAAGGAGTTGAACCTAAGACCATCCAATATGTGGACTCCAAAAACATTCCCAAACTTTGTTTTAAATACATCATTTGGATCTACATTAATATTGGTAAGAGGAGAACCAATATTAGTAAAATTGGGCTCTAACCATCTTGAAGGATCATCTTCTTAAAGTGAAGGATGTATGAAAATTGTTGTAAATATTATATCTCTACTCATTCTTTGTCTTTCCATGTCTAGCCTTATCTTGTCTTTCCTTTCCATGTCTAGCCTTCCTTTCCTTGACTTGCCTTGCCATGTATTTCCTTGCCTTGCCTTGCCATGACTTTTCTATTTATAAGTTGTTATTGGATAAATCGGTAGGTGAGGACACTAACTGATCACCCTAGATCCACTTAGATCTAGAACAAAACACACCAAAACATGACACTTTCCTTAAGTTTTAAATATTGAATTTACTAACTAAAGAGGGATAGGTGACATACCATTTAAACGTCGCTACCTCTCACTATCGCCATCCTAGATCCATTCCAGCACTCATATAATGATGATCCTGTAAAAGAACGCAACTAACCAAAGTGATAGTAATAGCATAAACTCAATATAAATCTATGTATGTGATCAAGGAATCATACAATAAAACACAACAAGCTTTATAGGAAAGAATCATATTACTGTATCATATTAAATGTGAAAGAGAGATTACAATCATGGCCTTGATGTCATAAGGTTCCTTCCAACTGTCCTTCGTTCCCTACACACTTCCACTCCAAGAATTCTGAGAGCATAGATTTGATAATATTCACAATCAATCTTGACAAAATGGCTCATCTAGCCAAGCTAACAATCTCCAAAGCTCAATCTAATCCAAGATAATCCAAAAATACCCAGAGACAAATTTCTCCATGAGAGCTCCTCTCCTTTTATAAGCTGAAGAGGATAAGGTGAGGAGGTTAGGATGATCCCACTAAATAATGAAAGTGAGTAAGATCCAAACCATTCAGATGCCACCTCACCATGGAAGTTTCTCCTTCTAGAGGCATCGAGAAAATGATCGTTTTTCCCACATATGAGCATTCTTGTACCCTGCTTAAAGAGAAACCTGCGAACCTCTAGCAACCCAGCTATGGTGCAGCCAATGATAATTATTAATTCTTGCACCCTAGCCATAGTGCAGCATGCGAAAATAATCTTTAATAGGGTTTTCATAAAGGAAAATGCAACTTATTTTCTCAGGAAAAGTTCTTCTCCCTTCTTTCTTCAGGAACTTAGGCCACTGACCCCTCTGAAGACTACAGATAGGTTTAAATCATTAAAGGTCATAGGGATGGTGAAAATAATGTGTAACATAGGTATAGGTATATGTATATTTCTTTCCATGCCTTGTCTTTTCATGTATTTCATTGTGATGTCTAACATTGCCTTTCCTTTCCTTGCATTGTCTAGGTCTAGTTCTAGGTTTTTCCATTTCTTGACATGTCCTGCCTTTCCATGTATTTCCTTTCCATGTCTATCCTTGATTTTCCTTTCTTTGTCTTTTCTTTCATTTCCTTTCCATGTCTTCCATTTCCTTGTCATGTCTTGTATTTCCATGCCTACATTGAATTTCCTTTCCTTTCCATACCTTTCCTTTCCATGTATTTGCTTTCCTTGCCTTTCCTTTCTATTCCATGTCTTTCCTTTCCTTTCCTTTTATTTACTTTCCATGTATTTCATTTCCTTTCCTTTCATTGGAAAGACATGGCAAGGCAAGGTTATAAATGGCAAGGGAAGTAATGGAAAGACAAGGCAAGGAAAGACAAGGAAAGGCAATTATATACATGGCAAGGAAATGCATGGAAAGACATGGAAATACCTATACCTAAAAGTAGACCTTTCCTTGCCTTTCCTTGTCTTTCCTTTCCTTTCCTTTGCATGTCTCTCCTTGCCTTGTATTTCCATTCCATTCCCTTCCATGTTGAGAGGGTCTAGGTCTAGTTCAGAGAAAGGCATGGTAGGGAAATGTTTAAGTCTAGGTCTAGTTATAGTTCTTTCCATGTCTTTCCATGCATTTCCTTGCCATGTATATAATTGCCTTTCCTTGTCTTTCCTTGCCTTGTCTTTCCATTACTTCCCTTGCCATTTATAACCTTGCCTTGCCATGTCTTTCCAATGAAAGGAAAGGAAATGAAATACATGGAAAGTAAATAAAAGGAAAGGAAAGGAAAGACATGGAATAGAAAGGAAAGGCAAGGAAAGCAAATACATGGAAAGGAAAKGYATGGAAAGACATGGAAAGAACTATAACTAGACCTAGACTTAAACATTTCCCTACCATGCCTTTCTCTGAACTAGACCTAGACCCTCTCAACATGGAAGGGAATGGAATGGAAATACAAGGCAAGGAGAGACATGCAAAGGAAAGGAAAGGAAAGACAAGGAAAGGCAAGGAAAGGTCTACTTTTAGGTATAGGTATTTCCATGTCTTTTCATGACTTGCCTCACCTTGTCATGTCTTTCCCTAAATTTCCTTTCCTTATAATGAATTTCCTTCCTATGTATTTCCTTTCCTTTCCTTGCCTTTCCATGCCATTTCCTTACCTTACATTTTCTTGCCTTGCATTTCCTTTCCTCACCTTGACTTAGACCTAGACGATGACCTAGACCTAGACCTTGCCTTGCCATGTTTAGCTTTTCCTTGCCTTGAATTACATTTTCTTTCCTTGAATTAGACCTATACCCAACCCTAAACCTATACCTAGACATTTCCTTTCCATGCCTTGCCTTGTCATGTCTAGCCTTGCCTTGCCTTGCATTTCCTTGATTTCTCTTTCCTTTCCATGCCTTTACTAATCATTTCTTGTCTTTTCTTTCCTTTCCTTTCCTTTCCTTTCCTTGACATTTCCTTCCCTTTCATTTCCTTGCCTCTACTTGGACCTAGACCATGACCTATACATTTCCTTTCCATTCCTTGTCTTTCCATGTATAGCCTTGCCTTGCCTTTCCTTTCCTTGCCTTTCATTGCCTTTCATTTCCATTCCATGCATTACCTTTCCTTTCCTTGACATGCCTTGCCTTACCTTGCCATCCCTTTCCTTCTATTTCCTTTCCATGCCTTTGTAAAATATCTATATTAAAAAATATAAAATACTATTGAAAAATACAAATAAAATTACTGTTGTAATATATTGTGTAGACATATATATATATATATAATATATACAATTCCGTACAAATAATCATCCTCGTGTTGAATGGTATCCCTGTGGATTCACACACAATGTACCTATTGATTAGGAACCACCATTGAAATCAACACAATTAGCTAAGTATCCTTTCATGCTTAACACAAGTATCCCCCTTCCTTTGAAGCATAGACTAGAATCATATGCATTATTTGCATAGGTTACAAATAACATCTTCTAGAAAAAGGTGAGGTGGTGATACATATTGTAGTAATCCCCTCTTATCCATATCTCTCATTCCATTCCATAAAACATGCACTTATTTCCACTTTAATAGATAATTTACATAGATACCATGAAGAAAACATAAATACTTGGAAAATACCACTTACTAGACCAAGTTGATATGCATGAAGAAACCCTAGTTTCATGAAACATCCACCAAAATAATAAAATCATCCACAATATCACTCTAAAAAGTGTGCATAAGAGCTCCATGATGATAAAATAAGAAAATAAAATAAAGGCAAAGAATATGACATAATCTTCAAAATCAACCCCTTACTCATAAATTGCATTGTGTCTCACTCAGAAAAACCCTAGATCCATAAATCCTCCAACAAACGCTTTTCTGGGAAACATGATCATTGGGGAGGGGAATATCTAGTTGTAATATGGTGTTAGGATTCTAACTCAATAAAAGGTTTGTCCTTCAAAGTATCGGTAAATTGTTTATGGCGAGTTGCAACTCGCCTCCTCAAGCCATTCAGGGACAAGTTGACAATTTGGTATGGGAGCATAAAATTAAAAAAAAGCAACATAAATGAGTTTTGTAAGATCCTACAAGTGTGTTTGGAAAAGTTCCACATGACCATGTGTTGACGGGCGAAATTGACCGTCCATCAACTGAGAGAGTGGAACCGGTCCGGGGTTGTCTAAATAACCCAAGCCGTTTGGAATGGACCACCCTGACGGGTTTAATGGCTCCGTTGGCCGTTCTAAGGTTCTAAGAAAACCAAAGAGAAAACTAATCTAAACTAACTAATCTAACTAAAAAAAATAAACTAAAACTAAATACAAGAAACTAAACTAACTAACAATAAATAAAAACAAACTAATACACTAATCTAATTAAAACAAACTACTAAATAAATTAAACTAAATCTAATAATTAACTATTTAATTACTAATTGAATTATAACTTATTCACAAATATACAATATCTACAACTGGCAGATTTGAATAAAACCTGTAAAACTCATTTGCTTTCTGCCCTAAGATAGCTAGAGATATATTTTTGATTTTATAATTTTATGAACAAGAAATAAAACTTACTGAAATTAAACGATCTAATATACTAAACACACATATATATCTAACTTAAACTTATAATATACTAAACAAACAAATGACAAACTGACCTGGAAATGCTCCAAATTTTTCCCTGTGTATGATGACTTCGAAAGGATAAGTTTTCATGCTTATAGTCGTGAAAACAAAACGAAGGTAGGCGTGCAAAAAGGCGCAAAGAATAAAAGTGTCATTCATTTGAAAATTGTGATGAAAAATCAATGTTTGCGAAACATTGGTGTAGGCAGCTTATAAGATAATGAAAAATGTGAATTGGCTGCCAACACCATGCTTCCCACAATATCCGAACACAATGTTTTTCAAAATTGACCCCTTGTTCATAAATCGCATTGTGCCTCACTAAGCAAAACCCTAGTTCTGGAGATCCTCCAACAAATGGTTTTCTGGGAAATTGAATCATAGGGGAGGGATACCGCTAGCTACAATATAATGTCAATATTATAGTGAAATTTACAGTTCATCCATTGGAATCCCAATTAGATTTTTATGGTGAGTCGCAACTCGCCTCCTCAAGCCATTCAGGGACATGTTGACAATTTGATTCGGGGGCATAACATACAAACCAAGTGGCATAAATAATTTTTGTAAGCTCTTTCAAGTGTGTTTTTCCAAGGCCCACGTGACCACACTACCCAATATTTCTCAACACAATGTTCTTCAAAATCGACCCCTTGTTTTGAAATTGCATTGTGCCTCACTAAGAAAAACCCTAGTTTTGAAGATCCTTCAATAAATGGTTTTGTGGGAAATATAATCATAGGGGAGGGATACCCATAGATATAATATAGTGTCAGGAGTCCAATGCAACCAATATTTTTTCCATCAGAGGCCCAGTTATATTTTTATGGTGAGTTTCAACTCGCCTCCCCAAGCTATCCATGGAGATGTCGATAATTTGGTCCAAGGGCATAAAATACAAACCTAGAGAAATAAATAAGTTATATAAGCTCCCACATGTTTGTTTTTATAAGTCCCATGTGACCACACTACCCACAATAAACCAACACGTTGTTTTTCAAAATCGACCACTTGTTCAAAAATTGCACGATGGCTCACTAAGCAAAACCTAGATCCAGAGATCCTCCAACAAATGGATTTTCAAGCACTCGAATCATAGAGGATGGGTACCCCTAGATGTAATTTGATGTTAGTATTCCAACGAAACTATTTTGTTTTCCATCGAAGGCTTGTTTAGAGTTTTATGGCGAGTTGCAACTCGTCTCCTCAAGCCATTCAGTGACATGTCGACAATTTGGTTTGGGGGCATAAAATCCAAACCAAGGGGCATAGATACATTTCATAATATCATGCAAGTGTGTTTGTACAAGGCCCACATGACCATGCTACCTATAATCACCTAACAAAGTGTTCTTTAAAACTGACCCCTTGTTCAAAAATTGCATTATGCCTAATTGAGCAAAACCCTAGTTCTATAGATCTTCCAAAAAACAATATTCCATGAATTAGAATCACAAGAGAGGGGTACACCTATATGTAATATGATTCCATGATTCCAACACAACTGACATTTCATCCATCGGAGGCCTGGTTAGAGTTATAAGTTGCAACTCTTCTCCTCAAGCCATTTAGGGACATGTTGAAAATTTAGTCTTGGGGCATAAAATTCAAATTGAGTGGCATAAATGAGTTTGGTAATCTCCCACAAGAGTATTTTTCCAAGGCCCATGTGACCACACTACCCACAATCATCGGACACAGTGTTCCTCAAAATTGACCCCTTGTTCAAAAATTGCATTGTGCCTCATAAAGCAAAACCCTCATTCTAGATATCCTCCAAAAAATGGTTTTTAAATCAATGGAATCACAAGATAGGGGTACCCATAGCTGTAATATGGTTCGTGGAGTCCAATGCAACTAACGGTCTATCCATTGGAGGCCCAATTATAGTTTTATGGCGAGTTGAAACTCACCTCCTCAAGTCATTCAGGTACATATTGACAATTTTCTATGGGGCTGTAAAATCCAAACCGAGTGGAATAACTAAGTATTGTAAGCTACCAAAAGTTGTTTTTCCAAGGCCCACATAAGAAAAATACCCAAAATCACCGTACACAACGTTCCTCAAAATCGATCCCTTGTTCAAAAATTGCATTGTGCCTCACTAAGAAAAAACCTATTTCCATAGATCCTCCAACAAACATTTTTTCGGGAAATGGAATAATAGGAGAGTGATACTCCTACCTGTAATTCAGTTTCAGGAGTCCAATGCAATTGAAGGTTCATGTATCGGAGGGTCGATTTGATTTTTATGGAGAATTGCAACTCGAGTTGCAACTCACCTCCTCAAGCCATTCAGGGACATGTTGACAATTTGATTCATCGGCATAAAATACAAACTGAGTGGCATAATTGAGTTACATAAGCTCCTAAAAGTGTGTTTTTCCAAGTCCCACAGGACCATGCTACCCACAATCACCCAACACAGTGTTCTTAAAATTTGACCCCTTGTTAAAAACTTTCATTGTGCCTCATTGAACAAAACCCTAGTTATAAGGGGAAGGAGGGAGAAAAGGGTAGAGAGAGAGAGAGAGAGAGAACAAGAGTGGGATAGGGGGATGGGGAGTGGTGGGAGAGGGGTATATTAGAGAGAGAGAGAGAAAGAGAGAGAGAGAGAGAGAGAGAGAGAGAGAGATTATGTCTGATAGTGTGAGGCATGGAAAGGAAAGGTCTTGGTCTAGGTATATGTCTTAACATGTCTAGGTCAAGGTCTAGGTCATGGTTTAATGGTAGCTTTGTGATTTGTTTTCTTTGTTGGTATGAATTTCATTAAGGCCGACATAGCATAACAGAGTAGGTATAACCTTTGGTTTCATGTAATATAAAAAATAAGCTTTTCTATGTGAGTGTATTAATCAATATTTGTGGGCAAGTTAAATATGATGAAATATAGAGGAGAAGCAACAAGTCATTGTAGGTCCCCTTATTTTTTTTACTGTGATTTCTTTGATGATAATATTTTTTGAACATTATTCATACAAATGAAGTAAGTTAAAATCAAAATAGATATATGGCTATCCATTCCATTTAGGTACCAACTTAGCTCTGATATATGGTTATCCATTCCATTCAGGTACCCACATGGTAGTGGTCTATTTCATGGTTGTTATCACTGAAATTTCGTCTGCACATGGCAACAAGAACTCCACATCATCAAAACAGCAATGAAGTCATTCATGGCACTGAATTAAGTTCACAGCATTCCAGAAGGGTCAAAAACTATACAAAGTAACCAAAAATTGAAG
>ML813696.1:114158-135621 GCA_009831015.1 Picea engelmannii
GAGAGTGTGAGAGGGAGGAGGAGGGTGATAGAGAGGGGGTAGAGAGAATGCATGAGAGAAAAGGGGAAGAGAGGTGGGGGTAGAGAGAGAGTGAGAGGAAGGCGGGGAGAGAGAGGGATGGGGGGGTAGAGAGAAGAGAGTGGAGGAGAGAGGGGGAGGGGGACACAATGAGTGAGATAGGGAGGGGGATATAGAGTGAGGGGGAGAGGGGTGTTAGAAATAAAAGGAGTGCTCGTTTAACCATAGACAATATATAAATGTTGTCACCCAACCATAGGTCGAATCCACCCCTGATCACCTTAACCTTGACAGAGAATAATTCTGGAAGCAAACCATAGGCCTCATAGCCAATCAAGGTAGAATATCACTCTCCAGATTTAACATACCAGGAAGAAAGTCCAAACCATAACCAAGAGACAGTCCAAGCCTAACACTGAAAATACAAGTTGCAATAGCTGCAGCTGCAACTACTCTCCAAACTTGCGCACAACTAAATTTATGCAGTTTCAAGTGAGTGTGTACTAAATGATCTATAAGACTCTATATTTATACTATTTCTTCTTGGTTTTCTAAGCCGACGTCTCTTCCTGGGGGATAAAACTCAGTATTAAATTAATATCTTTAGCCGACTTGTCTTTTAGGCTTATTGTTTAAATATTTAGGGTTTCTCTTGCTTCCTGGAATATTCTAGTCTTTTCAAGGTTACACGTGGAGGTTAATACCTCCTGCAGCTACCATAATATCAAAAAGGGGTATATTAGAGAGAGATATATATGGGGAGAGAGGGAGAGAACCAACAAGATAATAATATAGGTCAAGAGTGATATGGAGAGAGAAAGGGAGGGGGTAGAGGGAGAGGGAGGTAGAAAGAGGGGTAGAGAGAAAGAGAGGAGAAGAGATAAAAGGAGAGAGAAAGAGGGAATAGGGAGTGGTGGGAGAGAGGGGTATATGTAGGGGAGAGAGACCAAAGAGGGGACATAGTGAGGAGGGTAATTTTCTTCACTCTGCGCTTTCATGGTGCATTCTAGCACATATGAATCACCTATGAGAATAAAACCTTATAGTAATCATAATTAAATCTAACCCTTCATTTCATTGCATCTGTACCTCCAAATGGTCATGATGTCACTTTCCTCTAATCCATCAGTGTCTTGTCACTATTTTAATTTAGGGGATGCTAACTTTTTCATATTTTTATATTTTAGAGAATTTGTTTAAATAATTACTACTATAAACCCTAAAAGACAAAATACGTAACAAATAAGTAAGAGAAAGAAAGGGGGGGAGAGTGGGGGACAGAGAGGGAGGGGAATATAGAGTGAGGGGGAGAGAGCGGGTGGAGGGTGGAGGGGGGATGAAGGAATAGGGAGAGGAGGTGAGTGGAGAGGAAAGGTGGATGGATATGGGTGGCAAAGGGGGAGGGGTAAGAAGAGGGTTAGATAGGTGAGACAAGGAGAGGTGGGTAAGAGGGTCTATGTGAAAAAGAGGGTAAGGTGAAGGAGGAAACAAACAGGAAGAAAGGAATTAGAGTGTCTACGTGTTCTTATAGCATGTGCATGTTCCTAGAGTGCGTGCACATTCCTAGTGAAGCATGTGCACATTAGTCCTAATTCAATTTTTTTGACTAAGAGAATGAAAACTCTAGCGTATGTGTATGTTGAGTTGGTTGGCTTAGATTTGGGTTTGGGATGACAAACCTGCTGGTTTGGTGTGAAAATATATAAAAACCTTCATTTTTATGGATACCTCTCTCTATCTCTGTTTTTTATGTTATTTTTCTATGGGATACATAAATCCATTGTTGATGAAACTACACACACACACACACACACACACACATATATATATATATATTATTTTTAATCTATTTTTGTCTTTACAAATATCAAAATCCCACAATTTACATACCTCTTTTATTTATGCTATAACTTTTTGTTAGCTTAACTATTTTTAAAATAATTTATAAACTGCATTAGAAGAGAGCGATATCTACAATCTAATTTTTTTTTTTGATAATGTTAATACCGTTGTAGCCTACACTAACTAAATGAGTTGTAATTTCAAGGATATATTGACTTTCATAATTTAAAAAAGATATATAAAATTAATATTATAAATTTCGAAAAAATACACAACAATGGGTTCTCTACAATTATACAATTTTTTAAAGGAAATTTCAATGTTAAGGTACTCAACACCTAAGAAGACATATATTATACCTTATATTTTGCTAGAAAAATAACATACCATTAGAAAAACTCAAATTTTACATAGTTATTCACAATTTCTATAAATAAAAATTATATATTGTGAAAGCTAATTCAATTTCCTACATTTCATCTTTTTACACCATATTCAAATTCATTGTAAAAGTACCTTGAATAATCTCTCCAAGTTAACATATTGTTGTTTTTTCATGTTTGCAATGTCACTAACTCCCCTCATGAGAGACCATCATTAGCTTGCACTCACCCATATATCTATATCTATATAAAGTTAATATAAATATATTTTACTTAAGGTGAACATTAAAATATTTTTTTATATCAATAACTTTTAAATGCCACTAGTCAACTCCATGTTAAGCAAAGGAATTGTACATCTCCTGCATAGTAAATTTTATAAAACTCTATCAAAAAATATTTTTACTTTTTTACTTTCAATTACTTTATATATATTCTTACTTTATATATATATTCTTAAGAATTTTCAAATTATTATATATTTAGTTTACACATATCCATTGGTGCAATTTAACAACTAATCACAATATTCACTAAAAAATGCTATTACTATTTGTTGAAAACTTGTATATATTAATTAGAACGATGGACAATTGGATAAGCCAATTGCTATGACTATTAGTAGAAAACTTGTCTATGTTATGCCAAGTTAATTCTAAGAAAGTAATTCTTTAATGGTTATAACATTAATTTTGAAATGAATGACTTAGATATTTTTAGTTTTCTTAAATTAAAAAGACAATTGCTAGTATGCCCAAATTAATGATTTCGCAATAGTGTGAAACCAAAAAATCAATACAAAATATGTTTCAACCTTTGATAAATGTTTGTAACGTTGCCTTGATTTGAGCATGAGTATGTATGGCAAGTTATCTATGATTATTTGATGGGTTTCATAAAAGAATGTGTTTGAGATCGTTCCCTCAAAATGAAATATTATAAAATATAATATTGATAGTATTAGATCAATTTAAAAAGAACTTTTAACAGTGACTTTTGAATATTATTTTTTTCTTTTAAAAGGACTTTCAACGGTGACTTTCGAATATTAATTTGTTCTTTTAAATTGTGTAATTCAATTTTTTTAAATTAATTATGGTTTTTAAATTTCATAATCATTTACAAAGAATGGTAAAAATGTTGAAAAAATATTTTTTAACTATAACTAATTGGTATTGAGCAACAACAAAAATTCAGCAACATAGGGGTAAGAGTTCTTTAGGGAATCTTCTTGTCCATATTTGTTTTGTTAGTAATGTTTTTGGACAATTTCACAAGCAATGTTGTAAGTGATTATTGAAAAATAAAATTAAGGAGATAATGTTTGGTAAAATAAGAAAATGAGTTTAGATATGTGTAATTAGAATTCAATTCAAATCTAATTTATTTTTTCTTAATTATGTTAGATTTTACTTTGTTTTATTAAATTATAACTCTTCACGTTCACAAAATAAGATATTATTAATGAGTAATTGATGCATAGAATGTGGATAGATGGCTTTACACAAAAAAATGACCATTATCCTAACATCCCTCTTATCCTAACATAATATAAGTAATCACTATATCACAATAATAACTAGTGCATCTATTAGAAAGCAGTTTACCTCCTTATATATCATTGTTTGCTAAACAAATCATTTCCACTTATAAATGTGGGATAGATAACTTTACAAAAAACAAAAGGTGAATATTAACATAAACATGCATATGTTTCAACAAATGCTAGAATGTAGACTTTCTTTAAGTAAGTCTCTTCACCAATACCTTATTCTCTTCAAGAAATAAATGGATGAAGAAGAAACACAAGAATATGCACACTACTAATTTCATTAGATGGTATTATAATTAATTTGTACAATTACAATAGGTTGATCTAACTTATTCTTAGTTTAGAAGGAGAGGCTGAGAGAATATCTCAACCATCCTAACAACTCCTTTAACTAACTAGCCACTTATAGAATGTCACTTTATTACACCAATGTAAGCATTAAACTTGAGCTTACATCACTGAAAATAAAAAAACAGGTACCATTGGCTAAAAAATAGAACAAGACATTAGAAGCTTCAAGATACTCCTTGTTTCCCGGAACGATATAGTCTCCTAGTTGTGATCCAAGTTTCCTAGCATCATTGGACATCATTAACACTTGAAATGTCTCATAAACCTCGTAAAGGTACCAAAATTAGAGATGTTAGGTCTCTCCATAACTATTGGATAGCAATCTCCACATGTATATCTCATAACCCAAATGAGGTATAGTTTCTTTGATCCATAAGCATCCCAAACTATTTGAATATCTATCTATCTTCCACTGCATCTTTTCTTGTCATATTTTCTTCTCGTCAAAGCACAGACCTTCTTAAACTGTGAAAGTTTTCCATTTCTTCATTGAAATCACCACCATCATTAAAATCCAGTCGATCTTGAGAGATGTATATGTTTTTTTCTTCTTTAATCTTTCATTTAAGAAGGTCATTTGCACGAATTTTATAATTAATAATTATATGAACTAAATTTTCATAGTAGAAGCATTCAATTTTGATCTTACGTTTCATTCTATTTCCCATATCCCCTACATTTAACCTTGTTTTTTTCTATAAAGAGTTCTACTATCATGTCATCCAAAGTTTGAGAAAACATTTGAGTTAACATAACAACAATATTGTTAAAATTGAAGGTACACTATTTAACAAAAGTTATTTTGCATCTTAGTCTTATACCTTAGCACTAATCTACGTAAACTACCTTGTCAGTAATTTCAAATTATTTATATGATTAGACATGGGAGCCTTAGAAGGAATTTTAAATTTAAATAGTTTCAATTTTACTGAGAATTTTGCATTTACATCTTTTGCACCCAATAATTGACTTCGCTCATCACATATTTATTTAGATGACTTTGCAATATCAACATGATATAATTGTGAGTATGAAAGGGAAAGACCAATGATGGACTTAGCTCTGCCATATCTAATTTTCCACTCAATCAATTGTTTGGAATCTGTAGGAATTGCTTGTGTGCCTTTCACTATACCCCATAATTTTTAATTCATCAAGTGCATTTGAATTTTTTCCTTCCATATGTGAAAACTCATACCATTAAATTTTCCTATAAATGTTAAATCCATATTAAAAAAAATATCTGAACTTCTCAAAAACCAAATAGAAAATACCTATGTATTATGTGAAAGAAACCTCTGTGTATACTTCCACACAATAAACAATAAGTAAGGGAACATGGATAAGTCATTGTGCATGATCAATATACAAATACAAAAACCATTGGAACATGAACTAGCACAACCACATAATTGTGGTTGATGAACACGGATAGGCTTATTTCATTTTCAAACCCTAATTAAGGTTTATGCTAAAATTAGGGTTTCTAAATTAAATATACTTATAAGATTTTATTGGCCACAATTTTGTGGTTGTGCTAGTAAGCTATATCTAGATGGTATTCATTCAAGATAAATATACACATGATTTTCCCTCTCTAGGTTGACTAACTTATTTGGCATGCATTGCAAGTAAACTTACGACTACGGTTTTATTCCCGATGTGCTTCAAATATCTAATATCTATTAAACAAAGGACAATACTCGTAAAAAAATTGATTTACCATAGTATTTGTAACAAAGTTGATTTAGCACATGTAAGTATTTGCAACAAATAAACTTATTGGTATGTAACAAAGGATAATATTCACAGTAAACTTATTTATTTAGCGCATGTTACAAAGGAGAGTATTAGCACATTAATGATTTAGCGCATGTAACAAAGGCCAATATCAGTGCATGAATGATTTAGCGCATGTAAAAAATGATAGTATTAATGGAGATACAACAAACATTCTATTCAATGTCTAGAGTTTCAAAGAAGAAATATGAAAGAGAGAAAGATATTAGACAAACAAATTTAATGAGTAAGTAAATAATGAAATTCCTACAACATCTCCGGGGCTTTCCTTCTCATAAATCTCCTCAGACTTTTTATATCCCCAAGCTCATCCGAAACAAACTCTGCATATTATCTCACAAGATGGTGATTGCAAGGTTCAATTTCCATGGCCTTCTCATAATATTTGTTGGCCATGGATCTCTACATCCACACTCTATTCAAATACACGTCACTTCACATACATGTCTCCTCCGCACCCACTCATAGTAAAAGAATCAATGAGCTTAACATACACAATGCACCAGGCACCCACTTAGAGTAAAAAAACCTAAAATCTAAAATGTGTAGTGTTATTGAAACACATGAATGGGTTAAACAGTAAAAAACCTAAAAGCTTGGGGCGTTACTGAAACCTGTGTATGGGTAATATTAAACAGTTTCGTTTGAGACCAGTGAATGGGTAATATTAAATGGTTGAGCTCTAGTTCTCCATACCACTCTATGTCAAATACCTTAATCTTTGTTAATCACCCACACACCAATCAACGAGCCACCATAATAATTTTTATGTATGATTAAGTAAAAGTAAAAAAATAAACACATAAATTGATGTATTTATAATAGCAAGGAAGTTAATAGTTTAAATCACAACCATTTATTTATTGTGACGAAGAAGAATATTCTATCTATATTTAATCATGTCCATAAAAAATGGATTAAGAATTAAAAACATATTAAATGTAAAAAATATGTTTTTATTCAATGCATAGAAGCTTCCTTTCATTGGTTGCTCCATTTCTCACATGTGATCATTGAGATGGGAAACTTCTTAAATGATGACTATGTTTCTTTAAGGCTAGAAGCTATAGTGTTGTATCTGACTCCAACGGATGGCCTAAATGAAAGTGATGAATCCAGATCGTTCATGCTTTGATATAATGATAAGAAATTTGATAGAATGTAAACTTTCTTAAAATCAGTTTCTTACTCATTACCTTAATCTCTTCAAGAAATAAATGAATGAAGAAGAATTACAAGAATATGCAAACCACCAATTTCACACACGGTATTATAATTAATTGTTGTTTAGTGTAAACATTTTTCCTTTTGGTTTTTAATGACAACAATCATTTGAATTTGTCTATAAGATTCTTACTGAAATCTCAGTTTTACATTGCTTAATTTGATTTTTTAAATATATAATAGATTCAACTCTCTGGAAAACATCTAAACCATTATGAATATACAATCCAATAATTCAAATTTGCAATTTCAACAATTTTTTACTAGATTTCAGATAAAATTGATCTAAAAATATATCCAAAAAAATAGACAAAGATAAAATGTTTAAACTACATCATTGATTGGTATGATTATAATAGATTATGACTCTATTATATAAAATTCACTAGTTATTACGACATCTAACTTATTCTTAATTTAAAGGAAAATTTCCCAATCATCCTAAGCTCGTCTAACTAATTAGTCACTTACATAATGTGACTTTATTAGTTCCTGTTAGCACCAATATTGTTTTTAGTGCCTGGCCATCATCCAAAATCTACTAGGGTCGATTTCAAAAGGAAGCTTTATCATTTATTATCTTCATTTCCATTTGCAACTGTGCACTACAAACTTGACTGTGCGTTGCAAAATCAACTATGCGCTGCAAACTTCACTATGTGCTGCAAACTCAACTGTGTGCTGCAAACTTCACTGCGTGTTGAAATCTTCATTGTGCACTACAAACTCTACTGCGCACTGCAAACTCAACTATGCGTTGCAAACTCAACTAATACACATAAAAATTGTATTTTCATCATAACTTTTAAATGTCGATCTGGGTTCTTCTGAAATTTGGTGTGGAGAAGAACCATATTACCTTTGACTTGCTGGCCAAAAATAAGTCTGACCGAGTTCGTCTTTTGGGATAAAAGTTGAGATCATGAACTACAAGAAAGTTTGCAATGAATCTTGAAATTGTGTTGCAAACTTTAACAGTCTAATAAATCTGAGTTATAGGAGGGCTGCCACCTATCCGAGGAGGTTCGAATGGGTTCTCAGAGATCAGTTAGACACCAATGGACACTTGTACCTAAGATTCAACTCCACTAAATATCCATGCAATGAGTTGGCTACAGTTGCATTTATTCTAAAAGACAGTTTCCAGGATTCAAGGAATTAGTTGGATTTTTTGTTTGCCACATATCTCTAAGGCATAGAATCTAAGGCATAGAATCCAATGCATGGAGTAGGCTATGACCTCCTAGAGGTATTATTGATGTGATTTTATATTTAAGGATTGAGAGGACTCTAAATAGGGATTGGAGAGATTTAGGGGAGAGGTTGAGGTATTTTATATGTGTATGTTGATTTGTAAGTATGTTGGGCATATCAAAATGTAACATTTCTTCCATTAGAGATTCATGAGAGATGTTACTATCAGATTGTGTTTTATCTATTTTACATTTTACATTTGCATCTTTCTTGAATGAATTTAATACATTGAGGATCAATGGTTGTTCATGGGTAGGAGATTCATGAGATGTAAATGATTTGCAGTGATTGCCTTCTTTCATGATTTATGTTCAAGTACTCTTTTTATTCATTTTGCAAAGAGGATAATTTCTTGATGAATATTTCTTCTTAGTGTTATCTACTTCATTCTTTTGTTCAGCAGTATATAGCCCTTTTGTCTACCAAGCAACTTGATCTTCTTTGATCTATAGAATGTTATGACTCCATCCCCAATGGAATGTCTCTACAGATAGTTTGTTGCTCTCTTTATTGTTCTTTCTTGATAATATACCAACCATAAAATTAATTTAATTATTTAAATTATGATAGGTATTAGGCTTACACCTACAACAGCATATATGTGACTTCTAGTGCTAACATGTTTGGCGTCATTGTCAGGGACGAAGTTGAATATTTTCCATGGGAAGAACAAAAAAGCTTAGATATAGTCTTTGATGGTGAATAAAGGATGTTGACAAAGTACAGACTGAATCATTCACCCGACGAATCCATGAAGCACAAATCCAGTGGAAACTCCACAATTTCATAATGTCAAAAGCATTTTTTGTTATTTTGGCTCGGAGGTTTTCACCTCTTAACTTTTCTGCAATTCCTGGTTTCCCACATCCAATACCTTATATATTAGAATGGGAAGATTTAATACTTGTATTCAGAGAAAGGAAGGAGGATAATCCTGCACAACACCTCATTATGTTTCATCAATGTATGGATCAGTTAGATATACATCATGAGGATGTGCTCATGAAAATGCTCATGTATTCACTAGAAGGAGACGCTCGAGGATGGTATAGATCTATTCCTCCCTCAAGTATTTCATAATTACAAGAGTTTCATACCATTTTTCATCATCATTTAAATTTTTTTTATCCAACTGATCTTCTTTTTTAAAACTGTTGTAAAGAATTTGAATTCTACATCCAACATTCATTTAGTAATTCTTCTTGTTATAAGGATGAAGCAAAAAAACCTATTGAGCATGTATAGAAGGAATCATCCCCATGTAAAACCTTCTCTAGTTCTTTAGTTTCAAAAGAAGATTCTATTGATTGTTTTAATGATAAGGATGTTGGCAACACTGTAGACACATTTTTCCTTGACCCAAATGACTCTAGCAATTTTTAGGTTGCTACAAATTTTCATGAAGATCAAGTTGTTTCTTTTAAGTATTCATATTCCAAAGAACTTGTTGATACTGAGAGGGGGGTGAATCAGTATCAAGTACAATGTATAACCTTTTTCAACTTATACTTAAACCATTCAATTATATCCAATGAGCAATGAACAATAGTATAAGAGTTACAAAAATACACCACAATACACCATGCACAATATATGAGAAATAATCAATAGTTATTGTTCAAGGGAAGTAATGACTTCCAAAGGTAGCTACAGCTTCCAAATGTAAAGGGAGGGATAAACCTCCGAGAGGAAGATACAATCCTCCAATATCAAGAGAGAGATGAACTCTCCATCCTTGCCCCTTCCTTCCACCCAAGAATATACGAGAGATAATAAAACTTCACATTAAATCGTCACCATCAACCAACCATCACATAGAACCTGATAATGCTTCCTGAG
The DNA here is from genome assembly GCA_009831015.1 of Picea engelmannii. NCBI lineage: Eukaryota > Viridiplantae > Streptophyta > Pinopsida > Pinales > Pinaceae > Picea > Picea engelmannii. The sequence continues at coordinate 124,422 of ML813696.1, forward strand.
ACTTCTTCAATTTCTACTATTATTCAATTATTGGAATACTTTGATCCTGTAGATAGTATTATTTGATTTATTCTCTAAAACTTCTCTAAGTTTCACTCCTTGAATCCTCCCCAAAAACAAGTTATAGAGAGAATGGTAGACCCTGTTCAATTCTGGTTTATTCAGGAGACCGAACTTGTACAGACTTCCCCTCGCTCAATCTTTAACATCAGATTCTAAAACTTGCACAAAACAAAATATAGTTCGTACTCTTTCCAATGCAATTTGTCCCACATCATTTGGATTGTCGATGAATACGTTATGATTGTTTTACCCGGAACACATGTTTATTGACTAGCTTTAGGACTGGTTACAAACCCTATCTTCCACAGAGTGTATCTCCATAATTATAGCAAATCAAGAGCTGAACTTTTTACCACAAGTACCTTGATATGTCTTCTCAATACCATATAAATTTCACCATCTAAATCGTTCTAGAAAAAAAATTTATAGCAAAAATGGTAAGATGACTTGAAAATAACATACCTTAGAACACATCACCAAAAGACTTCATCCTCCCTTGAAAACTGGCCTTCTTTACTTCTGATTTCCTCTAAAATTTGACTTTTTTCAAATGAATGTATAATGATGTGTATTTATACCATTTATTTCACTTCCTTTTAACATTAGGGTTGACCTGACACTTTCTTATTTTGTAATTATTTTCTTTAATTATCTTTAGTGCCTACATGTACTTCCTTCTTCAATTCACTTTGTCATCTTCAAAAATTCATTTCTCCTCAACCATGAAGATCCACGTGACGTGTATCATACCACCGAAAACAACATGATGTATAATATCCATCCATGGGTGTTGTATATGCATGTGCATTGTCCTTCATGTCCAAATACCTTCATCAATCTTTTGGTCCAAAACCCATGACTAGGGTTGACATCAATGACAACAACCAATCTTCCAACAATCTTCCCCTTTGTCATTGATGGCAACACTCATGCTCCCCCTATCATCATGATCCCAATTTCTCCCCCCCTTTGACATCAATTACAAAGGTTAGGGCTGCTCCCCCTGAGTTTAATGGAAAGATGTAACTCTCTTCTTTGGGGCTGCTCCCCCTAAACATGTGGCACTCAATAATACTTCATCCTTATTTTTTGTCTTTGATACTTTTTCTTCCTTAGAATCCTTTTGTGTGGATTTTGTCTTCTCTCTCTTCTTCATGTCTAGGATGTATATGTCATTCGGTCTTCCTTTTGCAGTTGTCAACCAATCTTCTTGAGTTATTTTCTCTGATTTTACATTTTCAGGAGTCAAATGTAAGAGTGTATACTTGATCACACATTTTACTAACACTGATTAGATTATGATTCAAGTCTTCAACCAATAGAACATTGTTTTCTTTTACATTTTTTCTTCCAATCTCTACTACACCTTCTCCAAGTATTTTGGCAGATGAGTCATCTCCAAATGAAACATTGCCACCCTTTCTCTTCAAGCTGATGAATTTGTCTTGATCCCCGGTCATGTGTGAAGAACATCCACTATTTATGCACCATTCATATTCTTCTTTACATTCTTCAGCGGTTAATGCTATTCGAAAATCTTCATTGTTTGGAATCTCTTTCCTTCTCCATATTGTGGTTGGCATAGGGACATCTTCATTAATATATCTGCAATCTCGTGCTTTGTGACCAAGATAATTGCATTTGTAGCATACAATATTTTTGTCCATCAATGGGTAAAATGAATTATAACTTATGTTGACAAATCTACAATTATTTCCATATCTTTTGTTTACACCATTCATGTTTCTTGCGTATTTGTTCCTTTCATTGATTATGCAATTAATTGTCTTATGTCCAAATTTTTTGCAAGTATAACAATGACCAAGAAATAAACTTTGATACCTGGGAGTAAGTGACCTTCTTTGTGATGTAGTCCATCTGGGTTCATGATATACTCTTCTGTAGTTTCCTTCATACTGATTGAAGCTTCTTTGATCCTGAAGGTAGGAGGTCTTCTTAGATATTCATCTCTTTTGTAATCATTCCTTCTTTCTGGTATACTGGTCCACTTCTGATCAACTCTCTGTGTAGCTCTTTCTTCAACCTTCTTGTTGGTATTTGCATATTCTTTGTATGAAGTTTCACCCATGCATCCAATATGTGTTAATTATTTTGGCACTTGAGAGTTTCTTAAGCTCTTCCTCAATGAGACAACTTCTTGTTCAAGTTTCTCACAATCTTCTTCTTTCTTTATCATTTGGACCTTCTTTACTTCTGTTATTCTTCTTGCTTCTTTGAGTAGAGTTTTCAAGGAAATAGTTTTTTCTCTTAGTTTATGAAAGTCTTCTAATTGTTTCTTTAAGCTTACAACTGTCTTTTCATAACTACCCAATTCACTTCTTAGTTTTCTACGAGTGTCTTTGAGCTTGTTATTTTCAATATCAACATGCTTCAATTTTTTAAGACTCTCATCTTCTTGTTGAATCCTTTCTACTTCATGATTTTATTCTTCTTCATTGTCATCTCTTTCAATCCTTGGATGAGTACATTCAAATTCAACATGTCCTACTCCTTCACAATTAAAGCAAAAGAACTGACCTCTATTTTCTTCTTTGAAATCTGAGATGTTGGAATCTTCTTCAACTTCTTCTTCTTCTTCTTCTTTTGCTTCTTCCCTTGCATAAAGTTATTGTATCTTGTCCAAAATCTCTTTTGCTGATGCACATGATTCCACCTTGGATTTCACTGAATCTGTCAATCCATCCAGGATGGTATCTATTGTCAGTTTGTTGTTCCTTTTTGCTTCTTTCTGAGCTACAGTCTTTGGTTTCTTCAAATCATTGTATCCTAAAGAAACTGAGAACCAAACATCTACCCCAAGAGCTTTCAAGTAAGTTTCCATTCTATTTTTCCAGTATTCAAAATTGCTTCCATCAAATGGTGGAATCCCATTTTGAATGTTGTCTTCCATTTCTTCATAGGATCTTCTTTCCAGTGGTTAAATTGTACTGAAGGTAACTCGCTGCGATACCAATTGTTGATACTGAGAGGGGGGTGAATTAGTATCAAATACAATTTATAACATTTTTCAACTTATACTTAAACCATCCAATTATATCCAATGAGAAATGAACAATAGTATAAGAATTACACCAATACACCACAATACACCATGCACAATATATGAGAAATAATCAATAGTTATTGTTCAAGGGAAGTAATGACTTTCAAAGGTAGCTACATCTTCCAAATGTAAAGGGAGGGATAAACCTCCAAGAGAAAGATACAATCCTCCAATATCAAGAGAAAGTTGAACTCTCCATCCTTGCCCCTTCCTTCCACCCAAGAATATACGAGAGATAATAAAATTTCACATTAAGTCATCACCATCAACCAACCATCACATAGAACCTGATAATGCTTCCTGAGACTTCTTCAATTTCTACTATTATTCAATTCTTGGAATAATTTGATCATGTAGATAGTATTATTCAATTTATTCTCTGAAACTTCTTCAAGTTTCACTCCTTGAATCCTCCCCAAAAATAAGTTATAGAGAGAATGGTAGACCTTGTTCAATTTTGGTTTATTCAGGAGATTGAACTTGTACATACTTCCCCGCGCTCAATATTTAACATCGGATCCTTAAATTCGCACACAAGAAACTACAGTCTGTAATCTTTCCAATGCAATTTGTCTCATGTCATTTAGATTCTCGATGAAGAAGTTATGGTTGTTTTACCCGGAACACCTGTTTATTGACTAGCTTCAGGACTGGTCACAAACCCTTTCTTCCACAGAGTGTATCTCCATAATTATAGCGAATCAAGAGCTGAACTTTTTACCACACGTAAATTGATATGTCTTCTCAATACCATAGCAATTTCACCATATGAATCTTTCTAGAAAAAAAAATTATAGCAAAAATGGTAAGATGACCTGAAAATAACATATCCTAGAACACATCACCAAAAGACTTCATCCTCCCTTGAAATCCGGCCTTCTTTACTTCTGATTTCCTCTGAAATTTGAATTTTTTCAAATGAATGTATAATGATGTGTATTTATACCATTTATGTCACTTCCTTTTAACATTAGGGTCGACCTGACACTTTCTTATTTTATAATTCTTTTCTTTAATTATCTTCAGGGCCTACATGTACTTCCTTCATCAATTCACTTTGTCATCTTCAAAAATTCATTTCTCCTCAACCATGAGGATCCACATGACGTGCCACATAACACCGGAAATAACATGATGTATACTATCCATCCATGGGTGTTGTATATGCATGTGCATTGTCCTTCATGTCCAAATACCTTCATCAATCTTTCGGTCCAAAACCCATGACTAGGTTTGACATCAATGACAACAACCAATCTTCCAAGAAAACTAATGTAAATATCAACATATGATAGCTATGAAAATGATACTTGTCACGAAGAAATACATGCAAAATAATATTTTCCTCAGTTCTTTTAAGAGGTTTCCTACGATGTGTTTTCACCTATGATTGAAGAGAAGGATGATAAACAGGGCCTTGAGCTTTCATGCGTTCAAAGTTTACCTATTTATGATAAATTTGAAAATATACTTACTCCTGTAAAAGATCATGAAGACAAGATTCATTTTCATCCTTCACTTGAAATATTTAAAAGTGGAAATATATTGCAACAGTCTTTTGTTTTTCAGAATATGAAAAATCATAATGTTATTCACAGAGCATGTTAAATACAGTGGTAACCTTGTCTTTGGGATCAACCCAAAAAAAAAAATCATGAGTTTCATGATCCAATAGTTGATTGGATGGAGTGTATGTTTTCAAAAGATTCACACACTAACAGTTTGGGCATGGTGTTTATTTTCCACTGTGAGTATGAGCTATCTAAGAATTTTTTGTTGAATACATTAAATTCTTTATATGTTTTTCAAACAACTGCAAGAATAAAACCATGCCAAGAAATCGGTTGCTTGATTGGAATTTTTGGAAATTTTTATATACATGAGCAAAGTGGTCCTTCAATTGGTTAGTATATAGGAATTGTAAATAAATAAGCTTGATGTTTCAAGCATTTCTTTAAGTTGACACAATGTGTTCAGATTATAGTTTGAGGTTTGTTTTGAATGAGTGAATGTTTTGATTTCCAATAAAGAGAAGAAGTATACTTCAGGTAGGAACAATTCACAGTTTGTAGCTCAAGTCAAATGTATCATATAATGGACAACTACAAGTTTCAGATTTTCAAAATGGATAAGGCATTGGAACTACAAGTTCTTGACAACTCACAGGGAGCATGCCATTCCCCAGTAGGAGCTAATGTTAGCACCAATATTGTTTTTAGTTCCTGGCCATCATAAAAAATATTCAAGGGTCGGTTTCAAAATGAAAATGAAGCTTTATCAATTATTATCTTCATTTTCATTTACAATTGTGCGCTACAAACTTGATTGTGCACTACAAACTCAAATGTGTGCTACAAACTTCACTGCACACTACAAACTCAATTGCGCGTTGCAAACTTCACTGCGTGCTGCAAAGTTGACTGTGCATTGCAAACTCTACTATGCGCTAAAAACTCAATTGTGCACTGCAAACTCAACTAGTACACAAAAAAATCGTATTTTCATCATAAATTTTAACTGTCAATCTGGGTTCTTCTAAAATTTGGCGTGGAGAAGAACATATTACCTTTGACTTGTTGACCAAAACTCAACCTGACCCAATTCGTCTTTTGGGAGAAAAGTTGAAATCATCACCTAGAGGAAAGTTTACAGCAAATGTTTAAATTGCGCTGCAAACTCTAACAGTTTGATAAATCCGAGTTGTAGGAGGGCTGCCAACTGTCTAAGGAGGTTCGAATGGGTTCTGAGAGATCAGTTAGACACCAAGGGACACTTGTACCTAAGATTCAACTCCACTAAATATCCATGCAATGAGCTGGCTGTAGTTGCATTTATTCTAAAAGACAGTTTCCAGGAATCAAGGAATTAGTTGGATTTTCTATTTGCCACATATCTCTAAGGCATAGAATCCAATGCATGGAGTAGGCTGTGACCTCCTAGAGATATTATTGATATAATTTTCTGCCATTAGAGATTCATGTGATTTGTTACTATAATATTGTGTTTTCTTTGTTTTACATTTTACAATTGCATCTTGATTGAATGAATTTAATACATTGAGGATCAATGGTTGTTCATGGGTAGGAGATTCATGAGCTGCAAAGGATTTGCAGTGATTGCCTTCTTTCATGATTTATGTTCAAGTATTTTTTTTATTCATTTTGCAAAGAGGATCATTGCTTGATGAATATTTCTTCTTATTGTTATCTACTTTATTCTTTTGTTCATCAGTATATAACCCTTTTGTCGGGTAGGGAACTTGATTGCCTTTGATCTGTAAAATGTTATGACTCCATGCCCAATGGAATATCTCTGCAGACAATGTGTTTCTCTCTTTCTTGTTCTTTCTTTCTAATCCACCAACCATAAAATTGATTTAATTATTCAAATTATGATGGGTATTAGGCTTACACCTACAACAATCTAGGTGTGACTTCTAGTGCTAACAGTGGTCATACATACATATTTACTGAAGATATAGTTTATATTAACTTATCAAAATAAATAATTACATTAAAAAATATAATCTACTTTAATTTGTGAGCATAAAATATTAAAATTATATTATAAAAAATTGCTTATGTATTGAAATACAACAGTTTCTTCTGAGTTTAAATGTTAAAATTAAATTCAAAATCCCAAAGTGAAATATAACCCTTCAAATTTAATTGAAATAATAGATTCATAACTACGTGTAACGCGTTCCCATAAGTCATTGGCCAAGCTGTTTATACATGTGCAGAATTACTAATGGAAAAACGTAGGATCCCAAACTGGAAGTTATGGGAAACTTCATGAAGTGGGAAGAAGAAAAGGAAAACAAAGAAAACTGAAGAACAGACTGAACCATTTTATTGCCATACCAAAACGATTACAACAACCTTGTATTTATAGAGGTATTTGAAAGGATCTCGAATATCTAGATAGTTCAAGGAGCAGGAAATATCTGGAAGTGTCAGTGGATATGTCAATGGATGAACAGTAACTGGTGGTTGATGGAAGCTTCAGTTTTAAATGAAGTTGGTATAAATTAATCCAGCCAACACTCCCCCCTAATTTCTACTACTAATTACATCAATATTTATAATGCCTAAAGATTCTCTCAAATACTCAAATTGGTCTTGTGCTAAAGCCTTTGTAAATATGTCTGCAAGTTGCTCCTTTGATCTGCAATGTTGTAGGATGAGTTCTTCGTTGTTGACAAGTTCTCGAATGAAGTGATATCTAGTGTCAATGTGTTTTTTTCGTCTTGTGAAAAACATTATTCTTTGATAGTGCAATGGTGGAATTGTTGTCACAATATATTGTAGTAGGCTCCTCTTGCGTATGCATTAGGTCCTTCAATATTCTTCACATCCAAATTGCTTGACATGTTGTTGATGTACCTGTTACATACTCTGCTTCTGTTGATTAGATTGTCACTATTGGTTGTTTCTTTCATGCCCATGCCACAACTCATGTTCCAAGATAAAATGCATATCCAGATGTGCTCTTTTTGTCATCAATACTACCCGCAAAATCATTATCTGTGTATCCAACCAACTGCAAATTATTTGAAGTAGAATACAATATGCCATGATTCATAGTTCCTGCAATGTATCTTAATAACCTTTTTCATGCTTGCCAATGTGAATTCTTTGGTGTATCCATGAATCTAGAAATCAAACTGACTCCATATATTATATCTAACCTAGTTGTTGTGAGATACATCAAACTTCCAACCAATTTTCTGAACATGGTTGAATCAAAATCCATATCATTTTGTTCTCTACTTAGTTTTGTGCCAATTTCCACATGTGTAGAAATTGGACTGCAATTTATCATTCTAAATCTTTTTAAAACATCTTTTGCATATTTACTTTGACAAATTAAAATGCCCTTATCATTTTGTTTGACTTCAATGCCAAGAAAATATTTCATTAACCCCAAGTCTGTCATCTCAAGTTCCTTCTTCATTGTGTTTCTAAACATATCAATAGAGAGATTACCTGTATAGATCAAATCATCAACATATAGGAAAACAATCAATATCTAACCTTGTTGATTGATTTTGGTGTATAATGTAGGCTCACTAGTGAATTCATTTTTTATCATGTATGAATATATCCTACTATACCACGTTCTTGGTGCGTGCTTCAATACATAAAGTTCTTTCTTCAACCTGTAAACCTTGTCTTATTGTCCTTTTACTTCATATTTTGGTGGTTGTTTCACATAGAGTTCTTCTTCTAAATATGTTGGAAATATAACTGAGAGGGCGAGGTGAATTAGTTATGTATATAAGCTTGAAAATTTTCTTGTTATTTTCAGATTCTTTCTAGATTATTATTTAATGTGTTGTTGATAACTTAACATTCATATATATACAATGATCAATCATACAAAATACACATAGACACTGATTTTCTTGAGGAAACCCATAAAGGGTGAAAACCTATTTTTCTTAGGATGACAATCAAGCTCCAACTTTCATGTACATCACAGTCTTTGAGCTCCAACTCAAATATGAGGCTACAACCTCTGATAGCAAGATAAAACTTGCAAAAAGAACCAACTCTTATATTTCTCTAGCACCAACTAGATGGAAGCACCAACTCCCAGGTTTCTATAGAACCCAATAGATGGAAGAACCAACTCCCATAATATCTTCTAGCACCAACTAGAATCTAGAGGACTGCAATCCTCACTAGCACCACCCTACCACCCTGATTGAATCTTACAAAACTTTACTTACTTTCTCTATCTCTTATATGGTTTGTTATAGCTCCATTTCTCCTCTGCCTCTTCCAGCTTCTATTACTCTGTTATGCTTCTATACTCTTCTCTTTCTCCTACTGCGCACTCTGATACCTCTGTTCATCTTATCTTCTTCCTTTATACTATGTGTTGTCTTTTCATGCTATACGTTGCACCTCTAATCTCCATTTGAGGTCCTATACATGTTCAAATTCTACCCACATGCATAACTCTAAAACAAAACACACACTCTTCTCTGTTCTACATGTCTTTCTCACCCAAATCCTCTGCCAAATCATCATAACAACTCTTTGTCTTCTCTGGTGGTTATACTGAATCTGTTCATCATCAGTGGCTTGTCCAAAGCTTTCTTGACTTCTCTGGCAGTCACAACTCTTCGTCTTCTCTGTCAGTTAGAGCCAGTCATTTTTGGCTTCTTTGGCTTCTAATCCCTTCCTTCACATGACCATCGGTGGTGACCATAGGCCTAACCAATAGGCGCTTCATGATTCGCGACTTTGGGAATCTTGGCATGAGACATATTGATTCTCCCAACTCCCGATAACCGAAGTGGAGCCTAGAGATGTGATAGCTCCTTTCTTAACCTTCAATGATGTGACCATGGCTCTTAACACAAGCCTAACTTCCGAGCACTTCGCAATCTCGGTCTAGCGAGTGCTAGCTCCTTCTTTACATATGATCTTGGGCGATGATCTCACCTGACCACACAATTTCGGGTGTGACCAAAGGCGGTTTGAGAGCAACCCTCTTTTCTCCCTGCAATTCACTACAAAGCTCCACATATGCCTTTGGTGATACCGTGGTTTTGATTGCGGCCCGCTCAAGAAAAATTAAGACCCGAGCATGTTCTGGCTCCACAATTGAGCATGACCGTTGATCTCCAATCCCTTGGTGATGCTACTCAATCAACAAATGCTATCTACCTTCCTTTCCTCCTTCCACACGCGATCTCGGATCTCCACGATCCATCGACACGTAGCTTCCTTCCAAATTAACGGCTACAATTGATTTCTTGATCCGGGCTTCAGTAATTTCAACTCTCAAACCCTGCTTTCCTCCATACGTCAATATTACGGAGTTGACAATCCACTGACATGTGTCCCTATCAGATTAACGGTTGAGATCTCCTTTGGGTCTCCGCACTCCATAGATTTCAAATATCAACTTCTTGCTTCTTCTCACTGGATATCTTCTGAAATGGAATATATGTTGACATATGTCCTATTTAGTCCAACAGTTATCCTCCGCTCTGGGACTTCGCCCTTCGGCATTCTCAGATTTCAATTTCTCCTCGCTCGGCTTCCCTCCGAGTGCTTTACCCAAAGCTTGTGATCTAGTGACACTTGTCCTCTCGCAGATCGACAACTCCCATCTTCTTCGACTCTTTGAGATTCGACGATTTCAAACCTTTCTCCTTCGCGTTTTCATGGAGTATTTCCACCTGAATGCATAATCTATTGACACGTACCCCTCCTGGTGATCAACGACCAGGGTCTTCTTCGGGTCTTCGTTGTTCGGGATTTTGGGAATTTTTTCATTTGTTGGTGGTAAAACTCCCAAAGAAAATCTCTCAGAGTGACATAACATTACACATGTCACTTTTTGACTTGGCACAGGACGAGTGCTTTCCACTTGTCAATTGTTGACGTGGTCTGCCACATGTCATTTCTAACTTGGTCTGCCACATGTCCTTGCTGACGTGGTATGCCACATGTCCTTGCTGACGTGTTATGCTACATGTCCTTAAATCAGACGGTTGAGGATTACTTCGTGTCTTTACCCGGAGTCCACAGATTTACACCCTAAAATGCACCATACAGGTTTACCTNGCATCAGGCCAACTCATGCCTCTTCCTAGCCAAAGCCATGCTGAACAAATCCTCAAAAAACCATTTAAAACAAGCAACCCGCGCCCTAACTTCTCACTGGGCGCGGGCAACCGCTTGCTGACCTCCTACTGCACGCGGGTATCCACGGGCTAACCCACTACAGCCCGCGGGTACCTAACAAAGCAAGAAATCAGGAAAGTTTCCACCGGGACACGAGGCTTTTTGTCAGTTAACTAAAACTCTCCGCCATGCATGGCCGAGAGTTCTCCTAAAACCCTAGCTCCTTCTAACCTATAAAAGGAGGGGTAGGGGTACTATTCAAAAGGGGAAAAAGGATAGCAAAGAAACTCTGCCAAATTGCCAAGTCCATTATTGTCCCCACCCTTTAGCTTTGCCTCAAGCTTCAGGAGAACTTCATGTTGCAGCAGTTGGAGGACAAAAGAAGAGGAGGAGCCCAGGATTAGGATCGAGGAACGGTGGCCAGTCT
>ML813696.1:145787-160885 GCA_009831015.1 Picea engelmannii
GATGGTCAGACAGAGGTGGTGAATCGTACAGTGGTACATCTTCTTCGTGCTTATTGCAGCAAGCATCCTAAGCTTTGGGATGAACATTTACACTATGTTCAACATGCGTACAATCGAGCTAAGCACTCTTCGACTCAAACGTCACCATTTGAGGCATGTTTTGGCTATTTGCCCAAGTCACCTTTAGATTTTATCTTTGGGAAAGATATTTCCATTGATGGGAAATATGATATTGATTGGGCAGAGAAGTTCATTGAACAAATTCAGTCGATACATCAGGTGGTGCAAGAGCAGTTGGAAAAGAGTCAGGCCAAGTACAAAACGAGACATGACAAGCATCGTGTTGATCACAGTTTCGAAGTTGGTGATGAAGTGTGGCTTTACATCAGCAAGGAGAGGCTTAAAGGAGAAGGTAAAAAGTTGAAACCGATTCGATATGGTCCCTTCAAGATTGTCGACAAGATTGGTAACAATGCTTTTCATTTAGATTTGCCTCCATATATGCAGATGTATGCAGTTGTTAATGTTGAGAATTTGAAGTTGTATGAGCCTCCATTGATTGATGATCAATGAGAGCATGTTCAAATTCCTTCCATAGATGATTTTTCTCCAGAGTATCTAACAAAACTGCAGGAAGACACCATCCTTGACAGTAGAATGCGAACTTCGAAGCGAGGAAATGTGGAGTATTTGCGAGTTGGTCTTAAAGGGACGAATCTAAGCAAGGCCAAGTGGATTGAGGTTGGAAGGGTGAGGGAATTATACCCTCATCTTCACATAGACTGAGATAGTCTTTTGGAGGTCCAAAAGCCTCCCAATGGGGAGGTGTGATCAGGGGATCAAATTTTGCTCAATTTTCAAAGTGCTCAGAATGCAACGAAAACAGTTTCATTGTGTCCGTCTCGTCTTCCTGATTCCGTCGATATATTTAATTTCTCAAACGGAATCCGTATGGAGAAGATATCGCGATCTGTTCGTCAAGGCAAACAGGCAAAAATTTTAGATGTTGACTGTACCTGTCTGTACAGTCCGTACAGTCCATACGGTATGACGTGGCAGGACCGTACAGACCGTACGATGATGAAGTGGCAGATGTTGGTTGGTTGGTAGATGGAAAATTGGGAGTTGACACATGTCCTTGGGTGGCCAATAATAGGAGGACACGTGGCCCAATCCAAGGGCGCCACGTGTCACTCACTGGTTGGCTAAGGAGTTCTATGTAAAATATATTAGCGGCCGTGGGGTTCGACCCTCGGACCTCTCCTCCACACAATGCCTTTGCAAACTCCGCTAGCCAACATTCCGCCCGATGTTCCTTGTTATGAATGTCAACGCAATTTTATTTAAATTTGGTTGTTGTTTTAAATGGAAAGGGGGGCGGGCCGGGGCTTAGCCCCGACCCGCGGTCCTTTGCACCATGCATACAACCATGCCACATAGAGTTTAACCCACCGACCGTTGGCGCGTGGTTTCATTCCACACCACATAACTGTGTATATAATATATGCGCGCGGATGTATATAACAATAAACCAAAGTTTTTTACCATATGTTAAAATGTGGCGTGGTTGTAACATTTGCGCACGGATTTTTTTGACATGGCCCACGGTTTTTTTTATATATATTACATATGACCCCGAGTTGGAGCGCGGGAGTTACACAGTTGGAGCGGTTCAACGGATTAACCACCTATTTGCCAAACTTACTGTCATATGCTCTCATACGCCCAGGTGTCGAGGCGGTTAGGGGCTGGCGCGCTCTTAACCGTTCTACAGTTTGCACCGTTGGTGCGGTTGTGCCCAGTGCTGGTTTTTTGCGCTTAAAAGAGCATGTGAGCCAGGTTCGGGAGAAAAGGATGCGAATTGTAGAACCAGAGACAACAAGCTTGAAGAGGGATACTTCCAGGAGGCCTAACTTCTTCGTTTTTCGACCGATTGAGGTGCCGAAAGAGCCCAGATAGGGGTTTTGGGACGCTGGGAAGCCATTGGAGCAGTCGGTTTGTCAGCTTGAGAATTGTAAGACATGTTTTTGAGAACGTTTTGAGAAATTAATAATAATAATCCATTGGAAGTTGGACCAGGAGATGTATCCCAAGAGAGGGGTGAACTCCTTTATCAATTGTTATGCATATGTGTTTATGTTAAATGATTATGTTGTTGTCTATGTGTAATTTGCATAAGTAATCCTTTAATTTATGTGTTGCAAACTGATCCTTTTTCTTTAAACACATAACATTCACTTGCAATAAGTTTTCAAGTTTTTCAAGTCTTCTTCATTTTTAGATCATCCATGATCTATCGACATGTAGCTTCCTTCCAAATCAACGACTACAATTGATTTCGTGATCCAAGCTTCGAGAGTTTAAACTTTCAAACCCTTGTTTCCTCTATACGTCAATCTTCCGGAGTTGACAATCCATTGACACATGTCCCTCTCAGATTAATGGTCAAGATAGCCTTCAGGTCTCCGGACTCCGAAGATTTCAAATCTCAACTTCTTGTTTCTTCTGACTAGATATCCTCTGAAATGGAAGATCTACTGACATATGTCCTCTTTAATCCAATGACTATCCTCCACTCTGGGACTTATCCCTTCGACATTCTCAGATTTTAGTTTCTCCTTGCTTGGCTTCCCTCCGAACGTTTTACATGGAGATTGCGATCTAGTGACACCTGTAACTCGCAGATCGATGACTCCCAACTGCTTCAGTTGTTCAGGCTTCGATGATTTCAAACCTTTCTCCTTCACGTTTTCTCAGAGTATTTCCACCCAAATGCGTAATATTATGAGACATACCCCTCCTAGCGATCAACGACCATGGTCTTATTCGGGTCTTCGGGGTTTGGGAGTTCGGGACTTTTATCATTTGTTGGTGGTAAAAATCCCGAAGAAAATCTCATGGAGTGACGTAACATTACACACGTCACATGTTGACTTGGCATGGGCCGAGTGGTTTCCACGTGTCACTCGCTGATGTGGTATGCCACATGTCCTTGTTGATGTGGTCTGCCACATGTCCTTGCTGACATGGTCTGCTACATGTCCTTGAATCATACGGTTGAGGCTTACTTCGTGTCTTTACCCAGAGTCCACAGATTTACACCACATCTCTTTTGGATCAAACGGCCCATATCCACTTCGGATGATCCGACACTTGAGATTTATTTTGGACGATCTAATGGCTGAGATCTATTTCGGATGATAGGACGATCGAAATTTACTTCGTCTCTCCATCTCTCTGGGATTTGGGGATTTTAAATCTCAAACTAAAACTCTTGAAGTGATTTCTCCGAAGCCTAACCTCCTCACATCTTTAGACTCGTAACGAATGTTGTTCATTGATCAATATCTTATATCAACGACTCGATTTGTCTGCGACGCAACTTTGTCTTGGATTAAATCCAACGTATCTCCATCTTTTATTATCCTATCCTTCCATTTATTTCGATCCGACAACTGACGAAAATTTGGGTGATCGAGATCTCATATCTCAGCCCTTTCTTATCATGTCCTTCCACTTAAATCAATCCGACGGCTGATGAAAATTCAGATGATCGAATTCTCAATTGTTTTTCCCTGCTTATCCTATCCTTCCATTAATTCAATCTGACGATTGTTAGTCCTCTAGATCGATGATCCAACGGCCACTGTCGCTCTTCCTCTTGAGCTTTTGATCTCTCTGACTTAGAAGGTTTTCTAAATGTTCACGGTTCTCGACTTTTTCTCCTCCTGTGGGTCTGTCTCTTGGACCTCGTCTGCACTTCTGGAAATGGCTATCTCTTCTGAGTTTTCTCGTCTTCTGTGCTCTCGAGGTTTGGTTCACTGTTGTTCTTTCCATCAATGACAAGCACATTCTTCCTATAAACATGCCAACAAAATACCCATTTAAGAAGGATGATTTTACATCCATTTGATAAACTTTCCAATTGTGTTGAGCTGCAATAGCTAGTACCATCCTAATTGTCTCAAGTCTTACTACAGGTGCAAATTTTTCATTGTAATCAACTCCATATTCTTGTGCAAATCCTTTAGCTAGTAATCTTTCCTTATATTTGTCAACTTCTCCATTTTCCTTATATTTAGTTTTATAAACCCATTTCACACCTATGCATTCTTTCTCCTTAGGTAAATCAACTAGATCCCATGTATCATTTTTTTCGAGAGTTTCCATTTCATCATTCATTGCATTAATCCAATGTTATTCCTTAATTGCATCTTCAAAATATATAGGATCTTGAGTAAATAAAGAAAAATTAGATTACCAATCTATCCTATCTCCTTGATCATATATTTCTTGTAAGCTTCTAGACTTTTTGCCTCTTAATCTTGGTCTTAATGATTCAAGTGTAGTATTTGAGTCATAACTTACTTGTGGACCTGATGATTCTCCTTGCTCAACTTGCCTTTGTGAGTTTTCTTCTTGTGGAATTCTTTATGGTATTCCTCCTTGCTCATTTGATTGTTTTCCTTGTTCTCCTTGTCCTTTTTCTTCTCGTTCTTCATATGGTATTGTTGTTGTACCTGTAATTGTCTTGTCTATATTTCCATCCCATGATTTTTCCTCTTTGAATACAACATCTCTACTTACAATGAATTTATTGGTTGTACGATTAAACAACTTATATTCCTTGGATTGTTCATCATAACCAATAAAAATGCATTTTTTACTTTTATCATCCAACTTGCTACTTGTTTCTTTAGGCACATGTGCATATGCAATACAACCAAATACTTTAAAATGAGAAACACTATGATTCTTACCACTCAATGCTTGTTGAGGAATCATGTCCCTGATAATTTTTGTTGGACTCTTGTTCAACATATATGTTAGCGTCAGAAGTCACTCCTGGATTACAGCAGGAGTAAGCCTGAGGCCCAGCAGTTTATGTCACAATTAGTTGATAAAGGGTGATGAATGGAAGTAAACTCATAACAATATCACTCTAACTCAGAAACTAGGCCAGGCATGCACAAGCAGATGAGGTCTTGGTTCAATTTCAGGCAGTAAATTGTAATAAGGGTGAGTAGGAGGAAGACTTATGTGAGAAAATGTGAAGGGTTGTTGTGGGCATCGAGATTCCAAAAGCTTTTAGAAGAAAACTTTGAACACAAGAACTTCCTATATTCAAAAGAAGAAACACTAAAAGAACGTAACAGAGCTATAATAAATCCTTTATCATAACACAGTCACGACGATTCATATGAATCATTCAATCATGAACCCTTTCAGTTTGAGATCTAAACAAGATGAAAAAGAGAGTTGCCTTACATTAAACAAGGAAATTTCATATACATATATATAGAAAGGGAAACCAGTTCTTCATTAAAACATTACAGTCGGGATCTCTGGTCTACCATCCATCCCTACAAAAATAAAAAAACTAAGTATATATACTCTAGGCAATTTGCCACCTTCGCAGCAGGAAGGTAGCTGAGACATTAAAGTCCAAATTAGCGTGTGTGGGCTCCTCAGTTAAACCTAGACGAAACTCCTTCGTCAGACGCCATCTTAACTCAGCATGGCTCTTGCAGGGGGATCTGCATACAAGAGTACCACGCGCTGATTGCTCCAGGCCTTTTCCACGCCCTCTATTTATGAGTTGAGTTGAGGTCTCAACCACCTGCTCAATATTCATTAACTACTTCTTCCATGGAGAGTGGTTGAGACTGAAAACATAGAGAGAAACCATTTGTCCTTTGAAGTCCCAGTAGCCGAAATGTCGAAACGGCTCCTGGGTGCTTTTCGCATTTCACGTTTCAGGGTTTCGAAATGTAGTGGAAGAGAAACCCCTTTCTTCTTTGAAGTCCCGGTAGCCAAAATGTCAAAATGGCTCCTAGGCGTTTTTCACATTTCGCGTTTCGGGGTTTCGAAATGCAGTGGAAGAGAAACCCCTTTGTTGTTTGAAGTCCCGGTAGCCAAAATGTCGAAATGGCTCCTGGGCGCTTTTCACATTTCGAGTTTCGGGGTTTCGAAATGCAGTCGAAGAGAGAAACCCTTTTGTTATTTGAAGTCTTGGTAGACGAAATGTCGAAATGGCCCCTGGGTTCTTTTCACATTTTGTGTTTCGCGATTTCGAAATGCAGTGGAAGAGAGCAACCCTTTGTCCTTTGAAGTACCGGTAGCCGAAATGCCGAAATGGCTCATCATTTTGTGATTTTGGCCATAAGAGATGAGCTCATGCGCCAGACCTCGTGAAACTCTGCGACTCAAACTTACCCGATGACCGTCGATCTGCTCCATCTGTGGATCCTCGTCGTTGAAAATGAAATGCCCGCTCGCTTGATTTTAAGCCCGAAATCAACTTCTTCTGTGTGTTGCGCTCGACGCTCATGACTTGTAGGAATTGGCGTTAACATTAGGCTCCATGGGGCATAGAGTCATCCCTAGGATGCTCTAAGAACTCCTTCTGCAGTTCCAGTTTCCTTCTGTTGGGCTATGGAGTCATTTATTAAGCCAAAAATAAATAGAAAAACAATAAGGACAATATTTACAAAAATAGAGGAGTCATCTAAGGCTCAAACAAAACATTTCTTTAGAAAATGCCCATTTACTGGGTCATTAAAGACTTCTTCACCCTCCAAATCCTGTAACCTGTACATGTTATTTAAGACTACTTCAGAGATTTTGAAGGGCCCGATCCAGAGGGAATCAAACTTGTTGTGTTTTCCCCTATCCTGCCTGGGTGCATCCCACTTAAGCACCAAATCTCCCAGCTCGAATTCCTCCTTCCTGAACTTCCTGTCAAAGGCCTACTTGATCTTCTACTGATGACTATGAGCTATGTCCATCACCTACTCCCTGATCTGTTGCACTTCCACCACTTGATGAATTCTTCTGACCATATGGTATGACTCTCCTTCATGATCTTGAAAGAATTTAGCTACAGGTAAAGCGAGCTTAGTGGGAAACACAACCTCCATCCCGTAAACAAGTTGAAAAGGTGAGGTGCCCAGGGACTCTTCGTTGTCACTCGATTGGCCCATAGAGAAAATTTGAGTTTTGAATCCTAGGCCCTCTTATTGTCTTCCAATAATCTTTTAATGAGTTTGATTAGAATTTTATTAGAAGATTCTGCCAGTCCATTTCCTTGAGGATAATAGGGAGTGGAGTGAATTAGTGAAATCTCAAACTGCTCACAGAACTTAACCAGAGGCTCAGACTTGAAAGAAGCAGCATTAGCAGTGACAATTCTGCTAGGACAACCAAATCTGGCTATGATATCCTCCAAGAAGCTGATAATTACCTTGTGTGAAGCACTCCTGGTGGGGTAACTTCTATCCACTTGGTGAAATAGTCTATTGCGGTCAGGATCCATCTATTCTGGCCACTTGAAGGAGGATTAATTTCTCCAATGAAGTCCAACCCCCACTGTTGAAAGGGTGCTGAAGCTACTACAGGCTTTAGTGGCAGAGATTTGAGTTGTTGCTTTCCTGAGAAACTTTGGCATTTGATGCAATCCCTAACTTCTCTGTAGACATTAGTGAATAAGGTGGGCCAGTAGTATCCAGCCCTGAGAATTTTGTGGGTTGTGGTCTTCCAGAAATGATGCCCTCCACAAAGGTCGTTGTGGAAATCAAACATAACTCTTTGGGCTTCCTGTGGATTTAGACACCTCAGAAACACCCCTAGAGGATCTCTCCGGTGCAAGACTTGGTCAATAAGGAAATATCTAACCGCCTTGAGATTTAAATCTCTTGCCTTGATTTTTCCCATTCCATCAGGAGGCTTCAACTCTTGCAGAAAGTACAAAATGTTTCTGTACCAGGTGAATTCTTCTAGTGATAAGCCACCCTGAGAGCTTTCGTTGGGCGACTCAGCTTGTTGATTTCCTGAGAAAGTGTTGATGAAGCTAACCCCCAAGGCCTTGCAATTGGATTGAACCAGCATCTTGGCTAAAACCTTCCCTTTTACCAACTTGGTGGGCTTTATCTCCAAGTCAAACTCCAAGATCTTGGCAATCCATTTACCTCTTCTCCCATTTATGTCAAGATGGATAAGGATGTCCTTCACAGAGGATGAAGGAACACATGCAGTCACTCTTGAGTGAAAGACATAGACTCTGAAATCTTTGAGAGCTTTCACCAAGGCATAGGCCTGCTTCTCCATGATCTCATACCTGATTTTTTCATCTCTTAATGCCTTACTGAAGAAGGAAATGAGTTTCTCTCGCCCTTCCTCATTTTTCTGCAATAAAACCGCTGCTACTGTATCAAAAGAAGCAAAAGAAAAAATTAGGAAATCCTTGGAATAATCAGGACTGATCAGCATAATTGTCTCATTCAATGCCCTTTTTATTTGGACAAAAGATTCCCTGGGTTCAACAGTCCATTTTACTTCGTTTCCCTTTCTAAGCATGGTTGTGATGTGTTTCACCAACTCAACAAAATTTGAGATGAACCTCCTCAGAAAGTTAATCTTCCCTAAAAACACCTAAACTTCCTTTTTAGACCTTGGAAGTGACAGGGTCTGAATTGCCTCTACCCTGCTGGGATCAATTCTCACTCCCTCTGTTGATACTATATGGCCTAACAACTTCCCCTCCATAGAAAACAAATATTTCTTGGGATTTAAGGATAGACCAAACCTCCGACATTTCAAGAAAACTTTCCTCAAGTGACAGAGGTGCTCCTTATCAGACCTGGAGAAGACTGTAATGTCATCCAGATAGATCACCACAAACTGATATTTCTCCCCGATGAAGGCTATGTCCATAGCTCGCTGAAATGTTGCTCCTGCATTCATTAATCCAAAAGGCATTTTGGCATACATGAATGTGCCCCAAGGAGTAGTGAAGGTTGTTTTTTCTCTATCCTCAGACATGACTGATATCTAATTATAGCCAAAAAAACCGTCAATCATGGATATCCTAGATGCACCAGTTACCCTCTGCAATATGTGTTCCATGTTGGGCAAGGGATAGTTGTCTTTCTTTGAGCTCCTGTTCAGGTTCCTGAAATCGACGCAGAGCCTGATTTCTCCACTTTTCTTCCTCACCGGGACCAAATTGGCTACCCACTCAGAATATCTCAAGGGGACAATGATTTGGGAATCTAACAACTTTTTCACTTCTCTCTCCATGATAGGAAACAACATGGTATTTATCTGTCTTAGCTTCTGCCTAAATGGCTTAGCCTCTCCCTTCAGTGGGATCTTGTGTTCGATGAAAGCTGTGTCATATGTCTTCATGTATTCATAGGTCCATGCAAACACATCAGCAAATTCTCTTAATAACTTGGTATATTCGACCCTCTGTTTTTTGGTCAAACCGCTTGACAACTTGACAAACTTAAGCTCCTCCCGTGTGCCAATGTTGCACTCCATTGTATCATCATCTCCATTCGAAACCCTACCCTTTACTGCCACATCATTCCCATCGAACAGTCTTTCTAAAGGGACCAATCCCTTCGGAATGTGATTTCTAGGCAGATGAATAATATGGTGATTAGCAATTTTATTTAAAAATACCTGAGGGTGAGGGTGACTTTCGAGATCAGGATCCTGATCAATGTGCAATGCAGAAAATTCATCGACGAACTGAAGAAATTTTTCGATTTCAAGATCGTCTTTGAATACCTTCCAATGCTTGATATTGTCTGGAACAGATGGCCTATATCTTATCTCAACCCCATATTTGATCTTAGGCAGCAGAGGGATCCTAAACAGACTAGCTGAGACAGCTAAGGAATCGGCCAAAGTATTTTCCTCTCTTGGAATAAAAGAAATGTTGAAAGCCGAGAAGAAATTATCAATCAGGTCCCACACCTCATTTCTGTAACCCCTGAGCCGAGGATGCTTATCCTGATAAGCATTCCTAACTTGTTGGATTATCAACTCAGCATCTCCGAACACTATTGCCTCCTCAATTCCCCTTTCGTTTGCAACCCTCATACCCAAAACAAGAGCTTCATATTCTGCCACATTATTGGTAGCTTCAAATTCTAGCTTGTATGATAAAGATATGGTTTCGTGACAAGGTGACATAAAAACCACTCCAGCGCTAGTGCCTTCGCTAGAAGAAGCTTCGTCGAAGAACATTTTCCAAACAAAGGTGGTTGGAGGAGGTATCTCGTGATTAAATATGGGTTGCTTTCTGATTTGAAAAGGGGCTTCAGGAGTCTCAGTGATCTGCAATAAACTAGACCCCAAATCAATGTCAAGTGCAAAGATAGGATGATTGGTGGGGTCTGCTTCGCCACTAACAATGTAGGCCAGTTGAGCCTCTCTGTACAACCTCCTATGTTCCCCTCCAAAGAATGGAATGGTGGCATATGTGAGATCCATCTGTAATGTTCCTCCAAGTTTTTTAATCCAAGATCTTGATAACAACATGTCGAGATTGGGAGGAACATCAGCTACTACAATGTCCATAACCACACTCTTCATTGGCAACTGAAATAAAGAGACCACCAAATCTTTGATGACTCCAAGGAATTTCACCTTCCTTGAATCAAAAGAGTACAAATCGTGATAAGCCTTTGTCACTTCCAGTCCCAATTCCTCCATGACTATTTTGGGCATAAGGTTGTAGAAAGCTCCTGAATCCATGAGGCAATTATGCAACACCTTATCATGTATGTTTAGGGATGTGTAGAAGGGAGGGGATGAATCATCTCTGTATTCTACCATGGGACCTAGGACGATGGCTGACTTTTCATAGTGAAGATTTACTGAGTCTGAGGAAGGCTGGGGGGACTCCAATTGTAGCAGTTTGGAGAGGGACCTTTTGAAATATTCATTTTTAACTAGTTCTGAGAGGGGTACGGGAATTCTAATCTTTTGAATTTCATGCTCAAAACTAAAGGAGGAAAGAGGCTTAGGATCTTCCCTTACCTCAGAAACAGGTTCTTTGGTTGTTGGAAAAGTATTCTGAGTTTTCTTCTCTTTAGTAGTGATTGTTGCAGGTTTAGCAGGTTTTTCCGCTATGAGAGGTTGATCATGGCTATCAAAATTCCCTTCTTTCTTCTTTGACCTGAGATGATACCTGTTAGGAGTGTTGTTGGAATTTTCCCCTTTACCCAACTCATTGAATTGACTATTCATAAGGGATTCTTCATATATAGATTGAGTTGAATGGGGAAAAGGAAAAGTGTCTTCAATACAGTGAATTGCAGGGTCGAGCTCATATATCTCCTCTCCTTCCTCATGAGCAACTAGGTTATTTTGGACAGGGGTTTGAATCCTCTGCTCATCTCTATCTTTGCTCCTTTGTTCCCTTGGAAAAACCTGTGGCGCATTGTTTTTAGGCCTCCTGAAGCCTCTCTTATCAGTATTTTGGGGATTTCTGTACATGGGCTTTCCTTCGAACTCCCACCTTTCCATTCTAGCTGAAATCAATTTTAGAATTTTAGTTACCTCGTCTGTCTGAAGGGGAAAGGGAGAGGAATTGGATGGGGAGGCTTCAGGTCTCTTCCTGGATATGTCTCTATCAGCCTTATTCCTGAGTCTATCAACAGCCAATATGTTAGATTCTACTTCCACGGCTGCATCATGCATGTGAGCCAGAGTAGTGGCTCTCCTTTCCCTCAACAGAAGGCAGAAATCAGGATCAAAAGCGCTAGAAAAAGTGATCTTAGCAGAGGCTTATGAAGGCTTTATTTCAATGGGGATCTTATTGTACATTTTATTGAATCTCTTGGAGAAATCAGAGACAAACTCTCCTTCCTTTCTCTTCAAAGACCCAAACTCTGTCATGTAATACATGAAGTCTTTTTTGTCTCCCCACTGTCTCAAAAAGGAATTATCCAAAGCCTCAATCCCATCAATAGATCTAGGAGGCAGGGCCCTAAACCATTTTCTAGCCTCGCCTTCAAGGCTATGGACGAAAATCCTCATCCATACGTCTGCATGCATGATGACATGATCATATGTAAAACTGTAAAAGGCTTCAAGGTGTTCTTCTACAACGATGTCCCCTTCGCCTATAAACTTGGGAAGTTGCTTAAGGTAGCCATCTGTTGGAAGGGCGTTGAGAGGCTGAGGTAACAAAAGGGGAGCATACCTAGAAGCTATTATAGCCTCCATTCTGGTCATGGGAGGATTTTCTCCTGCCATAGGAATATTAGGTGGAGGAGAACTCGGAGGAGAAGGAGCTCGAATAGAGAATACTGGAAATGAGCTTCCAAGTGGAAGGGGAAACAATGGGGGATTCAGAGAGAAGGTTAAAGGGCTTGAGTTAGCAGATGCTTCTCTCTATGCAGTAGTAGCAACAGTAATAAGAGGAGGAGTGGTAGAGCTAGGGGTGGGGAAATATTCTGTGGTCCAGGGTCTACGCCAAGGTACAACTTCAGGGGAGAGGGGAGTGACAAGGATTTATCCCTCCAATCCTATACCATGAGGGGAAAACTCAGCAGAAACACTTCCGAAATTCAAGAAACCAGAAACTTCAGAAAAAGGTCTGCTACGAAAATGAGAAGAAGAAAATGGATTTTCTACAGAAGGAGATAGAGAATTACCTGGTTCAGTGGTGGAAGTTTCTCCTTCAGAGGCCTTTCCTTTTTTGAAAATCAACTCCGGATTAGCTTCAGGTGTAGCTAGAGGCAGCTGTGGATGGGACCACGTGTGTCTACCTCTGGAAGACACAACTAAAACAACAGGTTCTCCATAATGGAGTCATCACAATGGAGTCACTAGGTGCACAGTAGAAATATCGTAGGGCTCTGATGCCCGATGCACCTTCAGAATCAGAGGCTCGATGTCGTTCAATCCCAGGGAAAATTTTCAACTTCGTCCTCGGCAACGGTGCCAGAAATGTTGGCGTCAGAAGTCACTCCTGGATTGCAGTAGGAATAAGCCCAAGGCCCATCAGTTTATGTCACAATTTGTTGATAAAGGGTGATGAATGGAAGTAAACTCAGAACAATATTGTTCTAACTCAGAAACTAGGCCAGGCATGCACAAGCAGATGAGGTATTGGTTAAATTTCAGGTAGTAAGTTGTAATAAGGGTGAGTAGGAGGAAGACTTCTATGAGGAAATGTGAAGGGCTGTTGTGGGCATCGAGCTTCCAACAACCCGTAGAAGAAAACTTTGAACACAATAACTTCTTATATTCAAAAGAAGAAACACTAAAAGAACGTAACAGAGCTATAATAAATCCTTTATCATAACATAGTCACGACGATTCATATGAATCATTCAATCATGAACCCTTTCAGTTTGAGATCGAAACAAGATGAAAAAGAGAGATGTCTTACATTAAACAAGGAAATTTCATATACATATACATAGCCAGGGAAACCAGTGCTTCATTAAAACATTATAGTCAAAATCTCTGCTTTACCATCCATCCCTACAGAAATACAAAAACTGAGTATATATATTTCTGTTCTAAGACTTTTGTGACCATTGTTTTGATCAGAGAGTTCTTTCGGATTCATCACATAGGTTTTTTTATTTTCGACGTTTCAGACCAAACTAGTGTGGTCCATCATCAGGAAAGCGTTTGTGAAAAATGAAGGAAAAAAGATATAACATGTATATAAATACTTGAAAAGTTTTTGTAAGGAGCCGACTTATTGAAAATGAAATCAAGAATTATAAAATTATAGAAATTATAATTGTTTGTTTAATTAATTAATTATTTGTTTGTTTATTAATTTTTATTTTAAAAAGAGCCGACTGGACAATGTTTATAGATTAATATTTAGAATTATTCATATTGGCTAGGGTAGGGATCCAATTTTGACTAATTTTCCATCCATCATCTCTGTTATATCTTTTTTCCTTCATTTTTCACAAACTCTTTCCTGATGATGGACCACACTAGTTTGGTCTGAAACGTCGAAAATCAAAAAACCTATGAGTATATATACTCTGGGAAATTTACCACCTTCGCAGCAAGAAGGTAGCTGAGACATTAAAGTCCAAATTAGCGTGTGCAGGCTCCTCAGTCAAACCTGGACGGAACTCCTTCGTCAGACACCATCTTAACTCAGCATGGCTCTTGCATGGGGACCTGCATACAAGGGTACCACGGGCTGATTTCTCTAGGCATTTTCCATGCCCTCTATTTATGAGTTGAGCTAAGGTCTCAACCACCTGCTCAATATTCATTAACTGCTTCTTCCATGGAGGGTGGCCGACACTGAAAACATAGAGAGAAACCCTTTGTCCTTTGAAGTCCCAGTAGCCGAAATGTCGAAATGGATCCTAGTCGCTTTTTGCATTTCGCGTTTCGGGGTTTTGAAATGCAGTGGAAGAGCAACCCCTTTGTTCTTTGAAGTCCCGGTAGCCAAAATGCTGAAATGGCTTCTGGGCATTTTTCACATTTCGCGTTTCGGGGTTTCGAAATGCAGTGGAAGAGAAACCCCTTTGTTCTTTGAAGTCCCGGTAGCCAAAATGCCGAAATGGCTCCTGGGCGCTTTTCGCATTTCACGTATCAGGGTTTCAAAATGTAGTGGAAGAGCAACCCCTTTACTCTTTGAAGTCCCGATAGCCGAAATGCCGAAATGGCTCCTGGGCGCTTTTCACATTTCGCGTTTCGGGGTTTCGAAATGGAGTGGAAGAGAAACCCCATTGTTCTTTGAAGTCCCGGTAGCCGAAATGTCAAAATGGCTCCTGGGGGCTTTTTTCATTTCGCGTTTCAGAGTTTTGAAATGCATTGGAAGAGAGCAACTCTTTTGTTCTTTGAAGTCCCAGTAGATGAAATGTCGAAATGTCTCCTGGCCTCTTTTTGCATTTCACGTTTTGGGGTTTCGAAATGCAGTGGAAGAGAGCAACCCTTTGTCCTTTGAAGTCTCGGTAGCCGAAATGTCAAAATGGCTCATCATTTTTTGATTTTGGCCATAAGAGATGAGCTCTTGCGTGTTAGGATATTTAGACACTTAGGAGTTAGTTAAGATCTACTTGGTCTAATATGTCGTTAGGTAAAAGTGTGTTTCGTTAGTATGCATTAGTATGCATTTGTAGTTGGGAAATCCGACGGTCACGATATGTTCCCGACATAGAGTGATCTGACGGTTCATACTCTCCTCGATCTTAACGACCATTGATCCGTGGCTTAACACCCGATTGATCCATGATCTCTATTTAAAGAGCATGGAGGGTCATTTGCCGATGATCGATTGTGAGAAACTCTCTTGTAAAATCTCTCTGTAATCT
>ML813696.1:160985-174796 GCA_009831015.1 Picea engelmannii
ACAATTTTCATAGATCAGAACAAGACCAATAACTTTCATGCCCAAAGATTCAACAGTGAAATATATCCAAATGCGCAATCAAGGTAAGATCATGCCCAAGAACATAAGTTCAATAAAACCTTTAGCAATCATGTGATAAACCATTGATCAAGTATCAACCAAAAACGATGACAATCTAACCAACGAAAGAAGTGTTTTCACACTTGCAGTTGTGAAATCTGGGTCGAAATTGAATTGTAATGGTCGCAAAAATAAGAAGAATGTCTATTAGCACAATGCGACAATGGTTCGTCATAATACGACAAGGGGTGTAGGCATCTTTTGAGAGCAATCGAAAAAATTTGTTGGCTACCAACACACCTATAAATCTTGATCAAAAGAAACTCGTTGTCTTCTTGGCATGTTGGTGAAACAAGACCCTAGATATTTGCAAAGCCGACACTCGACGCTTGCACTTGGCATAAGGGTTTCCTTCTCGTGGCTTCATTTGGGAGTCAACTAGTAACTTAGCTCGTATCTTGAGATTGTAATTTGATATGTGATCAAGCTTAGGGTTAAGTGAATGACACTTATGCTTTGACATATGACTTGGTTTGAAGAATAGACTACGAGTTAACTTCATAGCTTTGTATCAACTTATTGCTTGGTTTGTGTATGACTTGTAAGTTAGCATGTAGCTTGACATATGGCTTTGGCTATGTGTTGACTTGTGGCTCCTCCAAACTTTTTGCAATAGAGCCCTAGAACTCGAAAGACCTGTAGACTTAACATGAGAATGACTTTGGCATATGTAGTTAATATTTAGGATCTATAGGATTTAACATATAACTTGATATACTTTGATATGATGTGTGCTATGTGAGTATGGACCTAAATATAAGGTAGTCGCTAATACATGCACACACTATTCTTATAAAAATATATATACCAAACATATTTGAAGACCCAAAACATAGACTAAGGCTTAACAATTTATTTGTATTTTTTATATTGCAGGTCAAAAGGGTAGAACAAAAGGATGTTGGGGAAAAGTAATAACTAGAAGATTGATGAAGAACCCGAGGGTTAAGACACTGGCCAAAAGACTGAAGAAAGCAATAAGTCAAATAGAGAGAGATGAAAACGCTCTCAAAAGTCCATCACATTTTGATCGCTAACATCTGGCTCCAACTGGGATGGAGACCTCCCTGTAAGGTTTCCAAGAACCTAGTAGTTATATTCGCCCTTACCATTGGGCTATGGAGTCATCCGGCCTTTACAATTGATCATATGAAAACTTGTAGCCTACCTGTAACCTTCTTGTAGCTTATTATGCTTATTTATGAAATCAATCAACTAAAAATGATCTAGCTTCTAGTATGAAGAGATTATTCTCACACCTACTCCTACTTGTAAACAGTAGAAGCAAACTTATCAAGTAAAATTGAATCTCCAATGCAACCAATTTAGAAACTGATTAACTAATAATCTCCTTGATCTTGACCCAAAAAATATAGGAAACCATAGGATGGAGAAATGTAATTTGTTAAGATAACACAACCATCTTTCATCTAACAAAAATATTTTAACATTTATGCTGCTTATAGAGTCCAAATAGTCAGCAATAGGGTCATCAAATCCACAAAGAAATACCTCTACTTGTTGTTGATCCAACTGAGAACTGAAATGTTGTTGTTGTTGTTGTTGGTACTGATGGATGCTTTCACTGATCTCAATGTTGAATGTAGATAGCTCAACCTTTGTTGTAGATCCATAACTGTCACACGCTGAAAAAATTTGCTCATCATCTTTTTCCCCATATCTGTTGTGATTTCCCTTTGTCTGTCAATCTGAAAGCTGAAGGCTATCCTTAGTATTTGCTGCAGATTTGGAAATGTCATCTGCTGATATGTCAATATGTTGATTATCTTTTAAATTTCCAAAATGAATAATTTGATCTTCATAACAATCTCAGACGGTAAATGCATTTGGTACAATGTCAAAGGCATCTACACTAAGCTTGTCATTCTGTAGGTCACCAATCTCTTGGTCATAGAAAGAGGTATCTTCTACTGGAGCAAACTCTTCGTAAATGTTTAATTCCTTATTCAACAAACTAAATTCCTGACAATATTCGGGATATAGAAGGTTAGCTGAAAACTTTCCTTTGCAAAATAAATGAAATGTATCATGAAAGTCTGCCAAGGAACTAATACTTGCATTTGGAAGAGACTGACACCAGTCAAGAGCAATCCCCTCTAATGAATATCTGAAAATATTAATTTGAACATCCTCATGTACAATTTCAAGCCGATGAATAAAGTCATGAAAATACAGCAAGTATTCAGCTAGCACTTCCAACTCTTCTCCTTGAAATCTGGGAAGACTATTTTCCCATTCATCTTTACTAGGTACTGGATGAGGGTAACCATAAATATTTGAGAAATTGCAAAATGCATACCTCTAATTCATTTCATACCAATGGAGTCGCCAATAGATTTGTGGACAATGGAATCGTCACTAAATCTGTCTTTCATGGAGTCGCCAGATAGATGATTACAACTGAAAATATGTCCAAACTTTGTATATCATCAAAGATGGATCTTGTTGTCTCCTAGGGAAACTTTTCTTCAACTTTCTCTCCCTAGAAACGACACCAATTTGTTATCTCTCCAGGAGTCCTTCTTAAGTTGTAGATTGAAGAAGCCTGGTAACTTAAAGTATGTTTTGGTTTGTTGGATCAAATGGGATAACTAAACAACTAGTTCACACTTAAGACACTTAAAAATATATAATCAGATGAGACAATGCTTTCAAAAGTCAATTATCAAATGAGTAACTGAAATGGTGGGTGAAGAAAGGCTATATTTATCAACCATAACACATATGTGATGGGATAAATAAAGATATCATAGATTACTATTTAATCAACGTTTATGAGTTGACCAATGAGATGACAGTACAAACTTAGAAAACAATAATTATCTAGGAAAAGATAAAAGATGACAATCTGACATTAACAGTAAAAAAAACTTATGATCTTTATTATATGCAAAAAGGTCTAGTACAAAAACAACATGATCTAGTCTCCAAACTCAAACCCCAGTCCTTGGGTTGTTTCCCCCCTTACTTCATAGCCTTTGAGGACTTTAAATAAGATTTACATATAGTTCCAGATCCTAAAGAAATGGATCTCAAATCTAAATAAATCTCTAAGTAAAATCAAATACAACAGCTAGAACTTAGATCCTATGTCTAAACCCCCCTTACTTCATAGCCTTTGAGAGCTTTAAATAAGATTTACATATAGTTCGAGATCCTAAAGAAATGGATCTCAAATCTAAATAAATCTCTAAGTAAAATCAAATACAACAGCTAGAACTTAGATCCTATGTCTAAGGGATTAGATCCCATTTAAAATTCAGTCTTTAAGTGCCACATGCATTATCCTTGAGAAGAAAAAGGACTTCTTAATCATCTTTGATATCTTCTGCAGTCTTCACAAGGATGACAAAACATTTGAGATTTTTGATATCTTCTGCAGTCTTCACAAGGATGACAAAACATTTGAGATTTTCCTTTGACAGCTGGGCAACACTTTTTCTAAAAATAGAAAAGCCCCCTTAAACTCTTTTCCTTTGTATCTGCCTTATAAACTTGGAAGGAAGGATACTCTTTGTTCCATTAAATTCTATCGTTCATTTAGAACTTTCATGAGATGATTTGGCAGCAAAAATATTCGGTATGTGCACAAACACTGACTTTTTGCCTGTGTCTGTGTGTCTGTGCTTTAGGTAGCTTACAGGCATGAAATAGAGTGAGATTAGCTGCCGAAAGTGGAGCTTTCGGCAACTAACAATGCCTTTAGGGACCCGGCTAAGCTGCTGAAAGTACAGTTTTGGAAATTTCTTGAAAATTGCAAAATTTAATTTCTTTACTCTGTTTTTCTTTTAGTTTTATTCTTGTTCGTTCTTCATCTGTCTTGCTTCATTTAGGTCCAGAACAGTTGGATATATGAAGCTTATCTCTGTGAGGAGGCTCATAATCATAGAGAGCTTACATGTTGAAAATGCACCCTGTACCTTTTCAAACTGAAGTTTATCAGTTTCTATAAAATCACAGCACTAGAACAAACAAAGGCAGAGTGCATCGATACTACATATATGTTCAATATGTCCGAGGTTTTGAATGGAGCTTATTTATCTGATGTATTCCACGAAGATCACATACATGCACCTGCAACCTGCAAAAATTGTTTCTAGTAGCAAGGGAGCGTAGACCAATTTAATCTTAGTTGTTGTTCATACTATAAACAACTGGAAACTCTGTAAGCAACTAGATGCCCTAATCGACATCTGCACATTTGAAAACTGAAGACCGGGTTGTTCAATGAGTTGTGATAAGAGGGAGAGAGCCATCCCACGAGCATCTCCTTCATATGATTTAACGCTTGGGCGCTCTGTGCATTGGAAAACTTCTGAGAGCAAAAACCATAGCGTTTTTACCCTAACTAGATCTGGCAGACGACCTTTCAAACCTGATATCTACCATAAATGCAGAACCATAACAACGGAGACTTTCACCTGGCTTCGAATTAAAGCAATGAGCTGTCGAATGCTCCAAAAAACGAGCTATCTCCAATCGTAGGGCACCTGCTCATGTATATGCCAAACATTTGCATGATTTACTTACAAAGTTTGATAATGGACACTTGTAAATCTTGATAAAAAACAACTCGTTGTCTTCTTGGCATGTTGGTGAAACAAGACCCTAGATATTTGCAAAGCTGGCACTCGGTGCTTGCACTTGGCATAAGGGTTTATTGCTCGTGGCTTCATTTGGGAGTCGACTAGTAGCTTAGCTCGTAGCTTGAGATTGTAATTTGATATGTGATAAGGCTTAGGGTTAAGTGAACGACACTTGTGCTTTGACATATGACTTGGTTTGATGAATAGACTACGAGTTAACTTCATAGCTTTGTATCGACTTATTGCTTGGTTTGTGTATGACTTGTGAGTTAGCATGTAGCTTGACATATGGCTTGGGCTATGTGTCGACTTTTGGCTCCTCCAAACGTTTTGCGATAGAGCCCTAGAACCCGAAAGTAGACTGAACATGAGACTTAAAGTAGACCTAACATAATGTATATTATAATCAAAACTATTTTATGTTTTTTAAATTTAAAGGATTTAAGGTAATTTAACCATATGGTTGGGTGCTTTCATTTATATTTGCTAAGCTAGATTATATAAAGTTATGATTATGGAATTTGATACTGACCAATTTATCCTTAAAAAATCTCAAGAAACAGTCAACCTCTTTCTTTAAAACTGGTCAAACTAACATTAAAATAGTAGAAACCTTCAAATTTGACGAGCTTTAACAATTTGAAATTCCAATCCTCTATTGTTACTTCAATGAGTTCAACGGGCTCGACTACTGGGTATTGATCCAGATCAACTGATCTGCGATCTATACTCCCTTTGTGCCTGCCATCCGCGGGCTATGAATTAATACTTCTAAATGTGTCTGTAATATATCTTCAGGATGGAAGGTAGGTTAAAGGAGTTGAGATGGTTTGACAAGAGGATTGGGAGGGAAGTTTTGCACTAGCCCTCCTTAAATTCAAATCCTCCATAAATGTTGTAAAAAGATACTCTCCTGATAGAGTTCCACCTGGAACCTTACTATATCACATTAAAAATCCCAAAAATCATACTTAAGCACAGCACAAGTACAAGCAGAGAGTTAAGTATCTCTGCCGACATCTGCAAAAGCACGTGGAAATGATTATTTTTATTGAATTAGGACAAGTTCAGAGATCCCATGGATCTTTAAGACATCATAAGGCATGCGGGTGAACAAAATTGGTCTCTATTCATGGAAACAATCATACCATATGACCAACAATCAATCCAACTTGTCATCCCACACGAGTGAACATTACATCACTCCCAACTTGCAAGTATTGAACCCTCTTCTCTGACGTAACGGCAATCAGACTACTTGGACTTGGATCTTTCTTCCTTTACAGAATCTATATGTAGCTCATTTCAGGCGATATTGGCCTTCAAAACTCTTTGCAAATTGTGTTGTGGAAACTACTTTGCTTGTGCTCTGAAAGAGTTGAACAGCAATGGATGGCTCATGGGAGAGTGGTTCCTATAAAAGTCGGTTTAATGGAGCAGTTGAGGATGAGAGAGATAGCCCAGATTGGTTTGAGCTCCAACGAGATTCATATTTAGAACTCGAGTTTCCAGAGCTCAAGGTTAATGGATCGGATTTAGCGCCAGCTGGGGCTTCCTCAGGATTTATGCAGACAACCAGAAGTTCTGAATTAGTTGCAGCCAGAGATGTAATTTCGTCCAAAAGAAAACACAGTACAGGAATTGCAGTATCAGAAATAGATCATTCCATTGATTTGATCCCTGCCATGATAAGTTCTTCTCAGGGCTCCACCACATTCGCTTCTAAAATCTCGTCCTTGTCCAGTGGCTTGGACCCATATGGCGATCATGCACCTGCTTGTTTTCTTGGTATAAATCCATCGTCGTGGCAAGCCAGTAATGTCCGAAGCGCTAAGAAACACAAAGCCTTTTCGTCTAAAATGTCGATGGGAGATAATAACTTACCCCCTGAGAGAGATGCTATTTACCGTATACAGACTCAAAGAAATAATCACATAATTGCAGAGAGGCAGAGAAGGGAGGATATGAATGAAAAGTTTTCAGTTCTGAAAACTATTCTGCCAAATATAACAAAGGTATGATTAAGCTCTTTTAAGTAGTACATTGGTTATATTTTCTTCTATGTTTATTCTCTGATTCTAGAAGAGTCTGTTGTATCAGAAAGACAAAGCCTCAATCGTGACAGACACAATAAGTTATGTGGGAGAACTGGAAAAGAAGGTTAAACAGCTTGAAGATTTAAAATCCCGAGCTTCAAGAAAGGGATCCAAGAAGAACTACTCGAGTGGCAGCCATGGGAAATTGAAGGAGATAAAACTGGTAAATGATCAAGTCCATTATGGTTTAAAGTAGTAAAATTTGTTGCGCTCAAGTCTTATTGTCTGTTCATCTTTATTATTTTGTGCATGTGGCTGATGCAACAGACCTAATGGATGTACACAAGTTATAAGTTATTGAATGATTGTCTTAATAAGCCCAAAATGTTTGTTGCAGAATCATAATCCGGAAATTGAAATGCAGAGAATGGAAAGCCGAGCTGTAATTAAAGTAATGTGCCGTCGTAGCTGTGGCCTACTTTTACGTACAGTCAAAGCTTTGGATGATTGTAAAGCGGATGTGTTGCAATCCAATATGATCACGTTGGAGAACACCACCCTCCAATACTTCACTGTTCAAGTATGGCACTGGAGCTCAAAACCCACTATGATACAATATAAATATTTAAGCTGAAAATTTCTTGCCCTAGGTCATCTTTGATGAATTTGATACTTGCTTAGACATTGTATAGTTTTATCTCACTTTGGCATTTATTACTATTGAGCCATCTTCTTGCTGCAATTTCAGGCTGTGATGGATCTATGCTAGATATTTTAATTTATTCACCTTTTTTAAGATGGTAATTAAATAATTTCTGGATTTCCACTCTCTAGCTTGATGTTTCATGGAACATTTTTTATACTAAACATATTTGACAAAACTGAAACTTTTCAAAAATGACAGGGATGGAAATCCTGAGATCATTGGTACCTTATTTTGTGGCAGTGTTCTACATAATTTTATTAATCTTTTCTTGGGTTTTATTTGGTAGGATGTTTTATTTGGTAGAATAGCCATGTGCTATGGTTGATCTCAAAATGACAGGGATGAAAATCCTGAGATCATATCTGTAACTTATTTTATGGCAGTGTTCTATTTAATTTTATTAATTTTTTCTTGGTTTTATTTGGTAGGATAGGGATGTGTTATGGTTGATCTTTTTCTCTATGTCAAAAATGATAGGGATGAAAATCCTGAGATCATTGGTGTACCAGGGATGAAAATCCTGAGATTATTGGTGTACTTTATTTTGTGATAGTGTTCTACGTAATTTTATTAATATTTTCTTTGTTTTATTTGGTAGGATAGGAATGTGTTATGGTTGAACTTCTCTGTGTTAAAGGCAGAGATGTTTGAGATGTTTTTATTGGGAAAGCCTGCAGCATGGCCCATCATTACCATTAGTATCATTATTGTTAATGACCTGATTCACATGGTTGGTTCAAATGAAATACAACTTCTAATGAACTTTCAAAATGTGCAAGGTTATTTTGTATTAAATACATTGAAGTTATAGAACATAATATTTATAAAATTAATACATTGAATTAATCTAAGTTCACTGCCTTCATCTTTGATCTTTTCTTAACACTTTCACATAAATAAAAAACATTATATGCATTTACATATAAAACCTAAAATAAAATAAAAGTTTTAAAATTTTAGAATATTCATTTAAAAAAATTGACAATAAAAAATTATTCTAAATTCCAGGCCTGACTGTAACACCTAACTTTAAAAAAACAAAACGATAAGCATGGATTATTTCCAAGCCTGACTGTAACACACCTAGCTCTTCTCATTTATAGAATTAATACATTGAATTAATCTGAATTCACTTCCTTCATCTTTGATCTTTTCTCAACACTCTCACAGAAATAAAAGAAAATAATAAATGATACTATATGCATTTACATAAAACCTAACCTAAAATAAAAAGCTTTTAAAATTTAGAGCAGTCATTAAAAAAAATTTGAAAATTTAGAGTCATTTAAAAAAAAATTGACAGGCTGGGATTATTTGAAATTCCAGGCCTGACTGCAACACCTAGATTT
Organism: Picea engelmannii; assembly: GCA_009831015.1. Lineage (NCBI taxonomy): Eukaryota > Viridiplantae > Streptophyta > Pinopsida > Pinales > Pinaceae > Picea > Picea engelmannii. Next base: position 169,804 of record ML813696.1, read on the forward strand.
TTGTTAAAAAAAATTGTAACACCTAGATTTTTGTTAAAAATATTGTAAAACCTAGATTTTTGTTAAAAAAATTGACAGGCAAGGATTATTTGAAATTCCAGGCCTGGCTGTAACACCTCGCTTTTCTCAACACAATGAGTAGTACCGTAGTTCATTTAGAAAATTATAGGATAATCTGATCTGATTGAGAATGACAAAAATATTGTGGACTGATCAGTTAAATCCTGGAGTGACTGCAAGTGATGATGAGATAATCAGTGCTCTTGAAGAAGCCACCAGGTAACGGTCGACAATCTCTTCACTACTCTCAAAGCCGCCGCCACCGCCGCCGCCGCCGCCGCCAACAATTGGAACTCACTACTCCACTGTTGCCTGATGAGGTTACATCAATGCTCTCCGGTGAACGTTACATACAAATTACAATCCCAATGAAATGTACGTAACTGCTGTGTTTCTTCGTAAGATAATGTTTATGGAAACATTTGTAAGTTGAGAAGATCAAAATTATAGTTGAATTCGGATTTTATGAGATTATGCTGTCTGGAAAGTGTTTAAACAAATGCTTCTTCAGTACATATGAATTGTAATTTGAAGTCGAGAATTATGACGAATCCGAAGGTCTAGTATTCAATGTTATCCAACGTTGTATTGTAATTCAAAGTCGAGAATTGTAACGAATCCAAAGGTCTGCTATTCAATGTTATCGAACGTTTAAGGTATAAGATATCATTGGAATCATGGGTTCGGTGACATTCTATATTCTGTACAAATGGCGAAAAAATTATTTTAAATCTATTTTAATGAGTTAGGAGCATCTCCTATTAAATGAAGGTAAAGTAATTAATGCAATATAGATTAAAATATATATAAATTTTAATGTATTTTAAATTAGAAAATATAGATTTTAATTCAGAGTATAGACTATGAGTATAGATTATTTAGTTATATTATTGCTTAATGATAGAGGGGCTTCTTTAGTGCAACATATTAGATATCATTTTTCGGAATATTCATATTCTGTAATCAAGACTTTCCAGGTGGTCACTCATCCCAAGACAACGTGCTTAACTATGGAGTTTTCCCCACAATCAAGCCCACTTAGCTTGCTACCCCATTTGCAAAACCTTAGCAAGTATTGTGCCTTATATTATTATTGTTTGAGATTTTTGGATAAATTCACAATTCATGATATTATTACTTTATAGTTAGTTATATTGTTACTTGAGATTTTTGGATATAAACCATGTACAAAGTTCATCATATTATTACTTTGATATTTCTGGATATAAACTGTTTTAAAAGTTTTAAACAGAAATATCAAGTAGTAATATGATGAACTTTTAAAACACTTTATATCAATCTCAAATAACAATATGACTAATTGTAAAATAGCAATATCACTAACTTGCAATATCACTAACTCTGAAAACCTATACACTCTAATGCATATTATTTACTTAAGTAAATGATTAGAAGTTGAGACAAAAAAAAAAAATGATATAACATAACACTTTAATCTACTTTCACTATAATTACTTTCGTGAAGGCATGCATGTAAGAAGAATGATAGAAAATCATGTCATTTCCATGGTATAACCTTTTGAAAAAACAAAAAAACCACCAAATACTTGTAAAGCAGTTTTGTTCCATTATATCCCAATCCACTTATGAAAAAGGCTCATTTCGAATGACCATTATCAAATGCCATAAAACCTGAGCATATGTAGATTGAAGTGTTGGTTGGATTAATTTCTACCAACCGCATTTATAACTGAAGCTTCCATCAATCACCAGTTATTGTTCATCCATCGACATATCCATTGACACTTTAAGATATTTCCAGCTCCGTGAACTCTCTGTATTTTCGAGATCCTTCCAAAGACCTCTATAAATACGAGGTTGTTGTAATCCTTTTGGTATGACAATAAAATTGTTCAGTTTGTTATTCATTTTTCTTTGTTTTAATTTTCTTTTGCCCACTTCATCGTGGTACCAAAGTTAAGAACATCAAGACAGAGTGTTGTTGAAGAAGTTCGATTCCTTGTACGCCTTGTGGCCATCATTGTAGCAAGAAATCTAGAGGATCTGCACGTTACATTGGAAGTTCAGAGCAGTCTAAAAATTACAGATTTGGGTATTACAATTCTGCCAAAGAGTAGTAGCATCGGAGGACGTTGTGCGCAGCTACTATTATAGAGCAGAGAAGTTCACAAGAGCTATAGCACTTCATTTGTATTGTGTTTTGTGTTCTTACAATTGTAGCTGTAATATTCTTTGTCCCCTATCTCACAAAATGTTGTTTAATCTACTTGTGTGTTGAGTGTGTTGAGGGTTTTTCATTTGGAAGCACTCCAAGACATTCACTAGAGTAGGGAGCTGTGAAGGAAGAGATTACAAGAAGATTTGTGTAGAAGTGATCTATAAAAGAGCACTCACCCTCTTTTACGATAGTCTTTCGTTTATTTTGCTGAAAGGTTTTTTTTTACAAGGATTGTCCTTAGGGTTTGAGTTTTTTAAGAATGGCATCAGGCATGTATCAACAACTTATGATTCCAACATTTTCTGGGAAAAAATAGATAATTGGACATTTAGAATGAAATTAACATTTGATTGATATGAGCTATCAGATATAGTAATGATTGGTTATACTGAACAACAAGATGAGTCTGTTTTGAGTGTTGATGAAAAACAAAAGCTTGATGAAAATAGGAAAAAGAATAAAAGGGCTTTGTAGATAATTGGACAAGCTTTGGATGATTCAGTTGTTGGAAAGATTAAACCATTCACTACAGCCAAGAAAGCATGGGACATTATAGAGACATCATATCAAGGCACTAGTAAGGTAAAAATTGCCAAACTCCAAGCACTTAGAAGAGAATTTCAAAACTTGCAAATGAAAGATTTTGATTCAATAGATCAGTTTACATATCGTGTTACGGATTTGGTTAATCAAATAAGACAAAATGGTGATGAGCTAGAAGATAAAAAGGTTGCAGAAAATGTTTTAAGAAGTTTACCTAGAAAAATTGATGCAATTGTTATGGTAATTGAAGAATCTAAAGATCTGACTGCATATGTTATGGATGAGTTGGTTGGCTCCTTGAAAATTTATGAAGACATGTTGAACATGAATGACAATACCTCATTGGAGCATGCATTCAAAACACACATGACATTTAGGGAGAGGAAGAGGAAATCCAGGATTCATAGGAAGAGGAAGATGAAGAAATAATTTTCAAAGAGAAGAAGGAAAGATTCTTGATCCAGGAGGAAGGAGAAATCAAAATTTCATTTCAAGGGGAAGCAATAATAATTAGGCATCAACGTATGACAAATAAAAGATTCAATGTTATTACTGCAATAAGTATGGTCACTTTGCAAATGAATGCCAAAAGAAACAAGCAGATATGAGAAAACATAATGCAAATTTCTCTAAGAGTAGTTCTGAGACATTGTTTATTACATGTCATGTAGCTCAAGAAAATGAAAGTAACATTTTCTTGATAGTGGTTGTAGTAATCATATGACTCAAAATAAATAGTTGTTTGATAATTTGGATACATCAGTTAAATCACAATATAAATTGGGTAATGATAACATTCTAGAAGTCACGGAAAAAGGTGCAATCACTGTAATAACAAATACTAGAAAGAAAATTGTTCCTGATGTTTATTTTGTACCTAGTTTGAATCTATATCTCATAAGTGTGGGACAACTTACTCAAAAGGGTTATAGAGTTGCTTTTGAAAATAATGTATACACTATATTTGATATTCCTCCTAGTAAATTGGTGATTACAAAAATTGAAATGGCAAACAAAAGAATGTTCCCACTTTGCATGAAAAGTGAAATGATGGAGAAAATCGGAGCAAGTTTCAAGGCATCAAGTCAAGATCAAGCATGGGTATGGCACTTGAGGTATGGCCATCTAAAATTCAATGGATTGTGTTTTTTGCAAAAAAATGAAATGGTAAGAGGTTTACCACCTATTCAAGAACCAATAAGTTCATGTGAAAATTGTGTTTTGGGAAAGCAACATAGGAAAATCTTTCCAAAAGAAATGTCATACAGAGCTTAGGCACCCTTAAAAATTATGCATACAGATTTATGTGGTCCAATGAAAACACCATCATTAAGGGGGAGAATATATTTTCTAACATTCATTGATGATTATAGTAGAAAAACATGGGTTTATTTCCTCAAACACAAATCTGAAACATTTGACAAGTTTAAGGAATTCAAGGCATTGGTTGAGTAATAGAGTGGCCTATCCATTAAGATATTGAGATCAAATAGAGGAGGAGAATACTTGAGTCAAATGAGTTTTTGGAGTATTGCAGGTATCATGGAATAAATAAGCAATTCACTACAAGCTATACACCTCAACATAATGGTGTTGTAGAATGGAAGAATCATACAATAATGGAGATGGAAAGAAGTGTGTTGAAAGGAAAGAATCTATCTAATGATTATTGGGTTAAAGCAGTAGCTTGTGAAGTTTATATTGTTAGCGCCAATTCCTGCAAGTCATGAGCGTTGAGTGCAGCACACAGAAGAAGTCCATTTTGGGCTTAAAATCAAGCGAGCAGGCATTTCGTTTTCAATGGCGAGGATCCATAGATGGAGCAAATCGACGGTCATCGGGTAAGTTTGAGTCGCAGAGTTGCATGAGGTCTGGCACAATGTTCGAAAACACAGATATTCCAACAGAGGACGAACACCTTCAGTAACCACTCACATAACCAGATCAAAGATCAACACACTCATGTTTTCACGTGGTAAAACTCCTACGGGAAAACATCCATGGCCCCAATCAACGCGGCCACTTGGAGCAGTTTATTAATGCAAACAAAAAGATTACAAAGAGATTTTACAAGAGAGTTTCTCACAATCGATCATCGGCAAATGACCCTCCATGCTCTTTAAATAGAGATCATGGACCAATCGGGTGTTAAGCCACGGATCAATGGTCGTTAAGATCGAGGAGAGTATG
>ML813697.1:12396-24879 GCA_009831015.1 Picea engelmannii
GGGGGGGGGTTTGTTCCCATGTGGTTTTCCCTCTTTCCTCAGTGTTCATTAGTTGCATTGTACATGAGTACCTAAAATGGCCTAGTAACCGGGACTCATGTTTACTCCATGGTGATGTTCAGGGGGGGTGTTGGAGAAATTTCTATTTTTGACACACTAGTTTAGTGGGAGTAACACTAGTTCATTGGGAGTTAACTGACTAGTTCTATTTTTACCATCACTATTATGCATGCATGCATTCCTAAGGAAAGCTAACTGCTTGATTGCTTTTCTTAATTATGGAATGTTTTTTCCTATATATGAGTGTATTTCACTCATTCAATGTATCATATTGATCATGATCTATGTATCAATCATCAGATCATTGGAATAGTGTGAATATATTTTCTCATTCTTCCATATTGAATCTCTCTTCCTTTATTTATAAGCTTTGTTTGTACTTGTTTTAGCTAGATCTCCTGTGCAGGTTTCCATGAAACACTGACAGTGGCATGAAAAGTTTATTAAGAGGAAACACTTCCAACCTAGTGATTGAGATTTGTTGTTTGACTCCCAATTTAAAACCTTCAAAGGCAAACTCACCACTCGGTGATTGTGTCCTTACGAGGTAGTCACCGTATATGACAATGGAGCTGTGAAAATCAAAACAATTGACGATGGACAAGTCTCATTTCTAGTAAATGGACACCGAATCAAACTTTATCATAGGCCCATTTCCAAATAAGAGTTTTTATAGGTCATGTCAACTAACAAGGCATTGGCCTTAGTAGATGGGGAAGTCCCCCCTTGTTCTTGAATGTTTTTTGAATTTTCGACTATACATATGTAAATAATTTTGAACTTTGTTGATAGACAATTCTAGAGATTTTTGTAGGTATTTATTTCACCAGGAATAGACAGCTTCAAGGATATTTAAAGGAAGGATTTTTCTTCAAAATATTACTATACTTGAACCTTGTTTCCTGTCAAGCATCAATTGAATAATGACTTGTTGTAATTAGCCACATTTTTGAAAATATTTTCATCTTCGTTTTCTCAAGGCATCTTAAATAACAGTTGTGTTGACGATTGAAAACATTGGCATAATTTCACCCGCAAAGTGTTGCTAAAACCTATTATTATATAAGACTAAATAATGCTAGTAGGTGGGACCCTCTGGAACTTTTGAAGATTAGGTATGTTCATTTTATGATGATGAGCTACAAGGGTTTTCACGGTTGATGAGAATATGGTTGTCATTAGTTAAGCTTTGGAATGTTGTTCTTTCACGATATTGCAACCTGCTATTCATTATGGTTTTTTCTCTTCACGCACCTGCACAACAAATGTTAGTGAAAATTGCAAAAAGTCATTTTGAGGAAAAACAAAATACTGTATATAATGCAAAAGAGACCTAGCTCTGTGATACTATGTGCATGAAGATGCTTGTTGATTGTGGTTAACTCCTAACTAACAAGGAAATGGCTATGACATATTGTTAAGTTATATTTTATATGCATATGGTGGAAATTTTAGTGGCGCATTTTGGCAAGGCGATAATGCAATGGTTATGCATCGGTTGATGTCATTGATAGCTGATGTGCATATGTTATAAACCTTGGTGGCACATGGAAGTAATGGATTTGCATTTTTACGGTGATTATATTGTTAGTGGTGATTCTATTGTATAGTTTTCATGTGATTTATTTGAGTTATGACATGGGTGGCGCATTTGGCAAAGTAACGATGCAAATGGTTAAATTGTGGAACTTGGATTATGTTGTGGTTTAAATGTGTTGATATTCTCGATGCATTGGTTGATTAATGGTGTTAAAAGGGGCTCGTTGTCATGTAATATGGAGTAAATGTGATATGGGTGGAGGCAATGTAAATTTATTTCACACCACCTTTACCCTTCCCGTTGGACACCACCCTAGTCAGGCTATTGTTTGATCTTGTTGTTGTGATCACGCTCTAGATTTTTAGCAGAGTGAAAGCGCTCGGCCACCTCTTGTCTTAAGGATTTCGATTAACATGTATCTCTCTTTTGGCCATTCTTGACTTCACTCTAGTTATGAAATGGTTTTGGCTCAGTTGTGTGGGTTTGTGTTTGTCCCGAGTGCTGCAACTATGTGGAATTTTGGTTTCAAATGGAAAATGGATGGTTCTATTGTAATAGTTTTAAGTTCATCAGATTTGTTAGTATTCCTGGGTGATAGCTCCTTGTCACCACTACGTTTTGGTTGAAGGGTTTTGTTTAAATCATGGCTAAATAGTTGTATTCACGATTCTTGGTTTTAACTAGACCCCTATTCTCATGTTTTGGCCCTGTCAAGGAATTGTCTCTCGTTCACAAAATTCATAGGTTTCCCTGTGTGTACACCTATGGCCTTGAAGTTTCACTACAGTTAATTATGTTCCTCCCATAAGGCTACCATGCAAACCCTTAACCCTCTATATTGGAATTCATCTACCAAGTGGTTACCAGTTATTATGGTCTATTTCTTTGAATGTGGGCTCACCCGTTGGTCAGATAGCGGTTGTCTTGGTATAGCTTTTCATCACTGCCTCTATGATAATAGTGTGAGATTTACATTGCAATTTTCACTTCTAAAAATTCACAGTCCCAACCCAATGTCAAAGAACTCAGTTGTTTTAATGGAAGGGATCTGCCTATTTCGATTGGGTGCGTGGTTATACACAACTACCATGGTTGTTCAGTTGATTGGTTTTTTCCTTACCACAATGGCAAATTGTTGGTTAATGTATAGTCCCTAGTTTGGACTCATGGTGACTTGGTCAATGGCTGACATTGGTCACAAGGGTTTGGTATTGATCACACATGTCACATCCTGTAGATGATGTTTTGTGAAGTAAAGGATTGGATTGGATATTTCTACTGCATTTTTTTCTCCTTGGTAGAACATGCTTGAGTGTGTGCATCCTAGTCACTCACATACAGCTTAAAAATTAGCCCAGAATGATGTTTTGAATTATGTCGTGGTCATAGCTTGTTGTGTGATCATTGGAAATATTACACTATGGGATTCTCTCAGTTGTGCACCGTGTATAGCATGGATGGATTATTTTTTATGCTCGGTGATACCCATTAAGTTTTTCAAGTGTGTTATTTACTACAATTGATCACTATGGATGACAGTCGCGTTAGATATTTGGCTCATTTTTTAAGTCGCATTGAGATGTTTTACAGTGGCATGATTAGATGGATTTGGAAATTTACTTCTGCATAGCCTATGTCTAAATGTTGACTGTTGGTTGTATAGTCAATTGCCTTTTCAGGCGTGGCATGTGAAGTTTGAATACTTTGGTTTTACACTGCATATATATGTGGGAACGAATATGAATACAGATCTTGTTTGGATCTATTACAGAAATAATGTCTTCATTATTATTTCGAAAGCACGACTTTTAAACATAGATATGGATTGAAGAAATGTCTGGAAGTGTTGGATGTTAACGATTACATATTGGGAATGAGTGTTGTTGTTGATTGTTGTAAAATGAAGAATGTACAAATAAAGGGAACAAAACCTCTTACAAATTGTGTGAAATACTTCTGTTGTAAATGGTATTGTGTTGGATATTAATGGATAATGAAATTAGGCAAATACATAGGAATTTTACTGAGTCATCTAATTGTTGGTTGATGCATATTTTTCTTACTGCAAAATATGTTATGGATTGCTGGATTAATCTCATGAACAATAAACGTTCATTTTGTTCACTCCCTCATTATCTCATTTTACTCTAATTACAACCCCCTCACATATCCCATATTCATTTTGTTCACTCCCTGTTCTGATAATGATTACAACTAAGATAATTTATCTGTTAAGTGGATGAAGTGACAGTGTCTTGAGTGGATTGCGGTGATATTTTACTTGGTTGATTTACTGTTGATTGTTTTTATCATTGAGCAGTGACCACTTCTTCTCCCCTTTCATTATATCATATTTTCACTCAATATCAACCCCTCATGTATCCCAGAACATTGTTTCACCCCCGCCTACTCATTGATTAACGTTAGAACAATTTGTATGGATTGGATTGCATGAACCTGTTACATTTTGAGCCAAATCTATTTCGTATTTTTAAGGAGTTGTCATGCATGGTTATTTAAAATACTATTTGCTAATTGTTAACATATGCCTGATAATATTTTTCAGTCAGGGAAGCCATGGTCGAGGAAACATAGGTAGAGGTAACTGGAACCGAGGCCCAAGAAGGCCTAGGTTCTCTATACATTTTGATGTTGATTCAGAAGAGCTTGGCCATTTGTTTCATGCTAGATTATTTAATTGGATTGGACATGGAATAGTCCAATCGAGGCCTAAAAGGCCTCCTTTCCAAGCCCCTCAAGCTCCCGACATCCCTGTTTCTCTTCATGTCTCTTTACAACTTGAAGTGTCAGAAAATGATGGGTGGTAGGAGATTGTTCACCCAACAGTGTCCCAACATCGTGGCTGGCCAAACTTAAATTTGCTTGCTCCCCCACCTTTCAACCCCATTGTCCAAGTTGCCCCTAAGCACTCACTAGTGCAATCCTCCCAGGCCAACAAGAGATTGAATACTGAAGGCCACTATGCATTTGATAAAGGAAAAGCTACTGCTGCCCCTTCCTCACCCTTCGATGACTCTGACAAATCTGTGTCTTCACGGATGCATTTGAGGGATGATTGTTCCCATGTGATCAGTGAGATAAATCCTAAAGGCTCTGCCCAACCCAAGGCAAATTCAGGAAAGTCAAGAGGTGACAACAACAACCAAGGAAGGGTTGCATCACAGATGGCAAAATTTGGCTTTTGAATTTTATGTTGTTTATTGTTTTATGATTGTTGACATCACGGATTTTGGACAACATGTTTTATTTTGAATATATGAGTATTATTTTTGAAACAATTTCAATTTTCATGAGCTAAAATTGCCAAAAGTAAATATGTTGATGGGAGGCACAAGGTGGTGTGTTTGCTTAACTAATGCATTATGTTATGATGATTATGATTGTTATGAACTAGAGGGAGTCACAAGGGGTCCCACCTACTAGTTATTATTTATCTATGAACCTATTATGATNCCCCCCCCCCCCCAACTAAAGTTAGTTGAGTCTTTAGTTAGCTTAACTAATAAGTTTGTTCAACTACTTCAACCAATCCTAATTTGTTAAAAGATAAAGTAAGGGGAGAAACAAGAGGAGGATAGAAGAACAAAGAATGCTAAGGTTTTCTCTTTGAGTTGATCTTGAGATAGTTCAGTTTTCATTCATTCATATATTCATCATAGCCTAATTCTAATTTGTGATAGCAGGGTCTTATTGTAGACAACAATATTCAGGGATGAATCAAATCATTCAGACACTTGTTCTTCATAGGTGTTGATATATCTTTGATAGTCTATGTAGACTTGTTTGTTTGTGAATTAATTTTCATGACTGATAAAGGCTATTGTGCAGAGTCGAGTGGGAAACAATCTATGGCAAGCTGATCCAACTTTTAGAGTTCAGTTTTGGTTTTCTGTCAGAGGTCCTTTTGTATGTTCCATCGGGGATTTATAAGTTTGACTTTGGTCAAAGATTTATGTGTGAAGTTTTGTAAAGACAATGCCTCTTTCATGAATTGGAATGAAATAAAGGATTTCTTTATGTCTCATATATATTGAGTATCATATTTGTGTCTTTACTTCTATTCTTACATTTATTTCAGCAACTGATATGTTCATAAAAATACATAAAAACATATTTTCCAACAAGTTTTTTGTTGATAAAAGAGTAGCCTAAGCACTTGTAATTAATACTTGTGAGTTAGGATATATATTTTGTTGGCTATAAACATAGGGTGATATTCCCATCTACTTTACTTTAGCCAAGTAAAGTCTGAAAATGCTTGAGTAATATCAATTCGTATCTTTTCCTCAACATTTATTTGTCGACCATACTAGGGAGATCTTTGATATCTCTCTGGTTAAAATTTATACTCAATTTTCATCGATACATCTTTCTTTTCTGATTTTGATTCCTTGATTGTTTTACTATTTATGACTGTTCTTGGTGCAAGACAACCCAATATTGAGCTCGGTCTCTAAGACCATACCAACATTGCCTTGAACCTGTTGCATACTATTTTAGACACTGCTAGGACCCGTGCTGAGATTAACCATTCTTGGGCAGCAATTGAAAGAGACATAAGTATTCAAGAACAATTGGATGCTAGACATAGGCAACCTAGAAATAAGCACTAACCCTTTTCTTTCATTTTTGGCCTTTCTTTCATGTCCTTATATTCTCATGCTTCTAGAAGAAGAAGAGGCTTGTCACCTGAAATCAATCCTATTGCTGAAATAGGAAGAAGAAATGTTGTGTAATCTTCCCAATCAAGTGCTCTAAGGAGAACTTTATCTAATTCATCTAGCTTGTCCTTCTTTCCCTCATCTATCATCCACAAGATGGCATCTAGTGGTGGCTCTGGTGGCACTGAAAGTGCCCCATATTCCCAATCTTCATCGTCATTAGTGATTGGTAGCTTGTACAACCACCATATCCCTGTCCAATCTACTACAAACCCCACCAAATTTATTAAAAATTATGGGCTTTTTCAGTTCAAGGAAGATGCCACAACTACACCATGACATGTTTCCTCTCCTCTTAACCTAGCTTTTGCTACTCATCCACTTCTGAAATTTAAAGAGCATTTGCCTAATTTTTCAGGAAATAACACTGTAAGTACCAATGGACATCTAGTGGAATTTTCTAATGATTGTCATAAAATAGGGGCCAACGACAAAGATACTTTCATGTGCGTATTCGTCAATTCCTTGGAAGGGAAGGATGCAGCTGATTTTTTTGACCTTTTTCCTACGATTTTGTCTACCTGGGAGGAATTAATCTATTGGTTCAGATCCACTTATGGGCAATCCAAAATCCCTACTGAGAAGTTAAGGGAGTACAATAACGTCATGTACAAAGATGGTGATACCATTGGGTCTTTCAAGTTGCATTTCACCAAGTTGTATTATCAAATCCCTGAACTTATCCACCCTCAGAACCAAGCTGCCTTCATGCATTAATATAATGTATTTCCTTCTCTTTACCGTCATAGGCTTGAATATAAATCCATTTATAATCTTGGTTCTGCTCTACACACTTGTTCAGAGTACGAGGAACAACTTGAATGAACTGGTCTACCCCAGGGAGAATCAGTTAGACAGACAAACATGTCGGCTCTCTTACAACTAGTACAATATATGAAAAATTGTATAATAGCATTTGAGTGGAAGAGTATTGTCTACCCTCTCACCCTTGGAGCTTCATCCTCTTCTGCACCTCCTTTTAGAAATCCAGTTGAAAATAATTTTCATCCCAACGCTATCCTACCTAGGAGTTGGTGTAGATTTTGCGAGGAACACCATGAAGAAACCATGTGTGAGGTAAGGAAGAGTGCCAGAGACAAGATATTTGGTCAAATACAAGAAGCCACTATCATTTTCCTATATTTTGTCGAGCCAGAAAATGTCATGGTTATCAATACTAGAAACAAAGCCTATGCCCCAAAAGGAATGTTTGACCATCCTCGCAGTTCTTCTAGCTCGAGTTCATCCTCAACCGTTGTTGCGCCCCAGGTTCCTAACATTCCTGAGAGTTAAGGAATCACTCCCTCTCCCCCCTCTTCAAAATAAAATATCTTGAATCAATTGGCTAACATCAAAGTAGATGCAACCCTCCTAGACATGGTTGTTGTCCCTGAACAATAGATGTGTCTGAAACAATTCATGTAAGGAAAAGCTTCCGTCGTAACCACTCTTTCTGAAGAGGTGAGTGAAGAGGACTCCTATGTAAATAAAGTAAGTGTACATAAATTTAGATACCCTATAAAAAAAAACCCTTTTATATTTATGTAAATATCATGGATAAAATTGCCCATTGTTGCCTTATTGATGGCAGTTTGGGCCCAAGTGTGATGTCGAAGATTATTATGGAACAACTAGGCTTGTCTTGTACAAATGAAAATTCCAGAAGCATGCTCTCTTATAATAGTCTACAACAAACTACCATAGGTGAGATTAAGGATGTAACCTTGGTTTTATGTGCACATCCTGAGATAAGGACAACCCTCAGCATTCAAGTGATTGATATGCCTATAAGCAATTATTCAATTACCTTGGGGAGATATTTGCAATCCCTAATAGTTGGATACCTCTCACTTGACATGACACATTGATTCATTCCTCATAATGGAAAGAATATCATAGTCCTTAGAGAAGGTAGAATTTCACCCTACATAGAGAGTGTTCCACAATATAGCATAAACCATATCGAAGAGGACCTAGGAGTGTAATTCATATTCGATGAAGAGGATAATATTAGTCTAGAAAGAATTGATTTAGAGGATGAATTATGGTGTATGCACTTCGATGTTTTACACTCAAATGAGGGTAACGTGGCTGGTATTATCTTGGTTTCCCTTGCATGAAATATTCATAATCAGTCATACAGGTTGGAGTTTGCTTGCTCAAACAATGTCGTTGAATTCAAAGCTTTGCTGTTAGGCATTGAGAATGCCCTTAATCTTGGTTGTGGTCACCTTTCAGTTTTCAGAAATTCTGAGCTTGTTGTGAACCTAATACATAAGACATGCTCTCCTAACAACAAGATGATGGAACAATATTCCCAATTTTTTTGGGAACTTGTCTTGAATCTCCTATCTTTTAACATCACTCATGTTAGGAAGGAGTTGAATTCAATAGTTGATTGATTAGTTGCCTTCGCAGCCTCTCCTACTCAATAACTCTTGCCTCATTGGCATGATTGTGCTTTCCAATCTCTGCATCATCCATACATTTCTGAGAATGAAGAATTCAGGAAATCCATCCCTAACCATGAAAGAAACTATGATGTCATTCAAAATGAACCTCTCAAGCTTGAGGAGATTATACCTGTAGAAAAGAATAAAACTCTTGAAGGCTTGACTCATCTTGGGGGTTCGTTTTCCTTGAGTGCTGTAGGAAACAAAGATAAAGAGGAAGAGGAGGAGCTACAATTAAAGGTAGTTGAATCCATCTCCACGAACATTAGGACACTTGGATCTTCGTTGAATGTTAAAATAAATGTCCAGGGTTCTGATAAAGAAAGATTAAAGTTTGTTGAATTACTCGGTATATTTCAAGAGTTTTTTCCTTGGTTTGATATGGATCTTCATGGTTTTGATCCACGTCTTGTTCAACATAATATGAAACCATCTAGGCAAAAACGAATACCATTGATAATATTAGAACCTGCATTAGTCTTTGAACTTTCCGGCAAGCAATTATGAGAAATCCTTTCACCCCTCTCAGCATAAAATTGTTTCTGCAACAGAATGTAGAGTTACACTTAGAGCCCTTACCTGATAGTTTGTTTGGTTACTATAAAATCAAGGTAGAAGGGGAAAACATCCAAAAAACCACTTTCACTACTAATTGAGATACTATGTCTTACAACTGTTGGCCTTCTGGTTTATTTGATACAAGTGTTGCCTCAAAACGACCTATACACACAAACTTCGATGAGTTGGTCAACCTTTGTGCTTATCTTGATGATTTAATCATATCCGTCAAAGGGATTATAGTTACATCATAATTTCAAGTGTTGGGTCATTTCCAGATTACTCTTGTCTTGGACACTAACTCAGAAATTTCACAGGAATTACAGAGACAATTGTTTTCCCACACCATTAACAGTCCTCGCTTAAAGTATTGTGAGGGACCAACATGAAAGATCTTTTTTTGATGGTATTCTTATGTATACTAGTAGTTTAGCTCTGCTTCCTTTTTGTGCTTATTTTTTCTGCTTTACAGAACTTTGATTTCTACTTTCTGAGTCGGATTTTATTTTCTTGCTGCGTTTTATTCTTTCACTGCTACTGTTTTGATTTCTGCTCTCTAACTTCTACTTCATTTTTTTCCTTTATCATCTTAAGTGTTAGGTCATGATATAATGTTGGATCTATTCTTCCACAGTGACACCCCTTCAAGCATTGTTAGTCGATAACGATTGACCTTACACAGTTGTTATGATCTCTCCTCTGAAGGGCCTTTGAATTTGTTACATATTTATGTTTCTATCTTACGAGGAATTGGTTGTTTACTGCTTCTTCTTGCCATTCCTTCATCCATCAAGATCTTAAGAGAAAATCTATAAGTCTCCCTCTTTCAAGTTAAGAGCATATTAAAGTCAAATTATTATGCATACAGTGGTAAAACCCCTCATACTTAACATTTTTCATGAGTTATTCCCAAATTCTCGGTCATCTTTCCATTAAATCCACTCATTTCCCCCTTTTGCATAACCATTCAAGTCACGTATTCTTGAGATTATTGTTCTTGGTCTATGAAACCATGAGTTCTAAGTTCCAATCTGTTTAAAACAAATTTCCCTGTGGAGTGACCAGTTTGTTGATGATTGAAAACGTCAATGTAATTTCACTCGCAAAGTATTGCTAAAGCCTATTATTATATAAGACTAAATAATTCTAGTAGGTGGGACCCTCTTGAACTTTTGAAGATCTGGTCTGTTCATTTTATGATGATGAGCTACAAGGGTTTTCACAGTTGATGAGAATATGGTTGTCATTAGTTAAGCTTTGGAATGTTTTCTTTCATGATACTGCAGCCTACTATTCATTATGGTATTTTCTCTTCACACACCTGAACAACAAATGTTAGTGAAAATTTCAAAAAGGCATTTTGAGGAAAAGCAAAATACTATATCTAATGCAAAAGAGACCTAGCTCTGTGATACTATGTGCATAAAAATGCTTGTTGATATTGGTTAACTCCTAACTAACAAGGAAATGGATATGAAATATTGTTAAGTTACATTTTATATGCATATGGTGGAAATGTTAGTGGCGCATTTTGTCAAGGAGATAATACAATGCTTATGCATCGGTTGATGCCATCGGTAGTTGATGTGCATATGTTATAAACCTTGGTGGTTCGTGGAAGTAATGGATTTGCATTTTTACGGAGATTATGTTGTTAGTGATAATTCTATTGTATATTTTTCAAGCAATTTATTTGAGTTATGACATGGCTGGTGCATTTGGCAGAGTAACAATGCAAATGGTTAAATTGTGGAACTTGGATTATGTTATGGTTTAAATGTGTTGATATTCTTGATGCATTGGTTTATTAATGGTGTTAATGGGGGATCATTGGAATGTACTATGGAGTAAATGGATATGGGTGGAGGCAACGTGCATTTAATTCACATCATCTTTACCCTTCCTGTTGGCCACCACCCTAGTCAGACTATTGTTTGATCTTGTTGTTGTGTTCAAACTTCGGATTTTTAGTAGAGTTAAACCGCTCAACCACCTCTCTTCTTAAGGATTTCGATTAATAGGTATGTCTCTTTTGGCCATTCTTGACTTCACTCTGGTTATGAAATGGTTTTGGCTCAGTTGTGTGGGTTTGTGTTTATCCTGAGTGTTGCAACTGTGTGGAATTTTGGTTTTGAATAGAAAACAGATGGTTTTGTTGTAGTAGTTTTAAGTTCATCATAGTTGTTAGTCTTCCTGCATGATAGTTCCTTGTCACCACTTCATTTTGGTTAAAGGGTTTTATTTAAATCATGGCTAAATGGTTGTATTCATGATTCTTCAGTTTAACTAGAGCCCTATTCTCCTGTTTTGGCCCTGTCAAGGAATTGTCTCTCGTTCACAAGCTTCATAGGTTTTCGTGTGCATACACCTATGGCCTCGAAGTTTCACTGCAGTTAATTTTGTTCCTCCCGTAAGGCTACCGTGCAAACTCTTAACCCTCTAGACTGGAAGTCATCTGCCAAGTGGTGACCAGTTATTATGGTCTATTGCTTTGAATGCGGGCTCACCCGTTGGTCGTATAGCGGTCATGTTGGTATAGATTTTCGTCACTGCCTCTGTGATGATAGCGTGAGATTTACATTACAATTTGCACTTCTAAAAATTCATAGTCCTAGCCTGATGTCAAAGAACTCAGTTGTTTTAATGGAAGGGCTCTGCCCGTTTCAATTGGGTGCATGGTTATACGCAGCTACCACGGATGTTCAGTTGATTGGTTTTTTCCTTACCACAATGGTGAATTGTTGGTTAATGTACAATCCCTATTTTGCAATCATGGTGACTTGGTCGATGGTTGACATTGGTCACAAGGGTTTGGTATTAATCACACATGTCACATCCTGTAGATGATGTTTTGTGAAGTAAAGGATTGGATTTGATATTTCTACTACATCTTTTCTCCTTGGTTGAATGCAAGATACCAGATATATAAAATATGCAGAACAGAAACAAAATGCTAGAAATGACAGAATAATAGTAAAATATCCAGCATAATCTTCACAATACACAAAAATGATATACAAAATAGCAACAGAAATAGCACTTGAATCAGATAGCAATGTTCACAGGCCTCTTCGAGGGGGAAACCTCTAGTCGAGCAGCGCTCTATTACAATAATATCCAAGCTAGGGTT
>ML813697.1:30286-41462 GCA_009831015.1 Picea engelmannii
TTATTTTTTATGCTCGATGATACCCACTGAGTTTTGAAGTGCGTTATTTATTGCAATTGATCACTATGGATGACAGTCATGTTAGATATTTGGATCAGTTTTTAAGTTGCATTGAGATGTTTTATAGTGGCATGATTAGATGGCTTGGAAATTTACTTCTACATAGCCTATGTCTAAATGTTGACTGTTGGTTGTATAGTCAATTGACTTTTCAGGCGTAGCATGTGAAGTTTGATTAGTTTGGTTTTCCACTGCATATATATGTGAGAACGAATATGAATACAGATCTTGATTGGATCTATTACACAAATAGTGTCTTCATTATTGTTTTGAAAGCACGACTTTTAAACATAGATATGGATTGAAGAAATGTCTGACAATGGTGGATGTCAATGATTACAGATTGGGAATGAGTGTTGTTGTTGATTGTTGTAAAATGCATAATGTACAAATAAAAGGAACAAAACCTCTCACAAATTGAGTGAAATATTTATGTTTTAATGGTACTATATTGGATATTAATGGACAGTCAAATTAGGCAAATACACAAGAATTTTACTCAGTCATCTGATTGTCGGTTGATGCATATTTTTATTACTGCAAAATATGTTATGGATTTCTTGATTAATCTCATGAATAGTAAACATTTTTCCCCCCCTCATTATCTAATTTTATGCTAATTACAACCCCCTCACATATCCCATATTAATTTTGTTCACTCCCTATTCTAATATTGATTACATCATGTAGAGGTAACTAGAATCGAGGCCCAAGAAGGCCTAGGTTCTCTATACATTTTGATGTTGATTCAGAAGAGCTTGGCCATTTGTTTCATGTTGGATTCTTTAATTGGATTGGACAAGGAATAGTCCAACCAAGGCCTGAAAGGCCTCCTTTCCAAGCCCCTCAAGCTCCCAATAGCCCTGTGCCTCCTCATGTCTCTTTATAGCCTGAAGTCCCGAAAAATGATGGGTGGTAGGAGATTGTTCACCAAACAGGCTCCCAACACCGTGGCTGGCCAAACTTAACCTTGCCTTCTCCCCAACCTTTGAAATCGATTGTCCAAGTTACCCCTAATCACTCACTAGTGCAATCCTCCCAGGCTAGAAAGATATTGAAGACTAAATCCCACCATGCATTTGATAAAGGAAAAGCTACCTCCACCCCTTCCTCACCCTCCGATGACTCTCAAAAATCCATGTCTTCATAGATGCATTTGAGGGTTGATTGTTCCCATGTGATCAGTGAGATAAAGTCTAAAGGCTCTGCCCAGCCTAAGGAAAATTCAGGAAAGTCAAGAGGTGACAACAGCAACCAAGGAAGGGTTGCATCACAGATGGGAAAATATGGCTTTTGAATTTTATGACAATGGACATCAGGGATTTTGGACAACATGTTTTATTTTGGATATATGAGTATTATTTTTGAAAAAATTTCAATTTTCATGAGCTAAAATTTCCAAAAGTAAATATGTTGATGGGAGGCACACGGTGGTGTGTTTTCTTAAATAATGGATTATGTTATGATGATTATGATTGTTATGAACTAGAGGGAGTCACAAGGGGTCCCACCTACTAGTTATTATTTATCTATCACCCTATTATGATTATCGCCGCCCCCCCCGAAAAAAAAACTAAAGTTAGTTGAGTATTTATTTACCTTAACTAATAAGTTGGTTCAACTAATTCAACCAATCCTAATTTGTTAAAAGAAAAAGTAAGGGGAAAAACAAGAGGAGGATAGAATCGCAAAGCATGCTAAGGTTTTCTCTTTGAGTTGATGTTAAGATAGTTCAATTTTCATTCATTCATATTTTCATCATAGCCTAATTCTCTTTTTTGATAGTAGGGTCTTATTGTAGACAAAAATATTCAGGGCTGGATCAAATCATTCAGTCACTTGTTCTTCCGAGGTGTTGATCTATCCTTGATAGTCTATGTAGACTTTTCTATTTGTGAATTAATTTTCATGACTGATAAAGGATATTGTGCAGAGTCGAGTGGGAAGAAATCTGTGGCAAGATGATCCATATTTTAGAGTTCAGTTGTTGTTTTCTGTTAGAGGTCCTTTTGTATGTTCCATCGGGGATTTCTAAGTTTGACTTTGGTCCAAGATTTCTGTGTGAAGTTTTGTAAAGACAATGACTCTTTGGTGAATTGAAATGAAATAAAGGATTTCTTTATGTCTCATATATCTTGAGTATCATCTTGGTGTCTTTACTTCTGTTCTTACATTTACTTCAGTAGCTGATATGTTCAGAAAAATACATAAAAACAAAATTTCCAACAAGTTTTTTGTTGATAAAAGACTAGCCTAAGCACTTGTAATTAATAATTGTAAGTTAGGATATATATTTTGTTGGCTATAAACATAGGGTGATATTCCCGTCTACTTTACTTTAGCCAAGTAAAGTCTGAAAATGCTTGAGTAAGATCAATTCATATCTTTTCCTCAACAAGATGCTCTTAAACCTTCACCATTATATAAGGAAGTGATACCGTAACCATCAAGCTTAGAGGTCACTCGTACAGTTTCCCAAAGAACCCTAAGTAAGTGAGTAAAGTATCTTTATTAAAGAGTAAGAAGGAGGTATGATTAACGGTTAGCCATGGGAAAAAAAAAAAGGAATAAAGTGAGTTGAGCCTAAATATACCTTTCAATTCTTTCCCAATGGTACCATCCACTATACACTAAAAAATAATTGATTATATCATATCTTTAGATAGGCTACGTCCACTTAAGTACCTCTTACATGAAGACAATAACTAAGGAATATATAAAGGAGAGTCATCCTCTAACACAAATACCATCCCAATCTAAAAAAAGAAAAAAAAAATCAGAGTTGTCCCCCCATCTTCTTGCACAAAGAAATCTTATATTAAAATCTTAAAAGATGGAGGGCCAGTCTTTGAGGGTGTAAGAGGATAACCCGCCGGGATACTGAACAGGTCTACTGGCAGTGAGTACCGGCATGTTGTATGACTAGGTAAACCTGTCGGAGTACTGAACAGGCTTGCTAGTAGCGGGGCATTCTACCTAGTGAGGATGGTAATCTGACAAAAAACAATAAGAAATTCCTAAATCTTAAACTTGTCCTGATGTATGACATTACTTGTAGACAAAGCTGACACAAATTATGTATGGTTAAAATAAGGTTAATGAACTCCATAAATTTTCCATTGGGAACTAACTTTGAGACTCTCTTGAAACTCTCTCGCCTACCTATTCTTAACTATATGTAGGATGTTTTATTCTATAGATGGGGACACATTCTAACTGTCTCATCAGACCGATATGTGAAATTTATCGCTACACTTAACAAGCTATAAATCTTCGGCTATTGGGAGAATTGACTGATTTTCTATATTTTTTATTGTGAGGTGTCACAATACTTGGGTGTGGGGGAGGGGTTTCATGAGTTAACAAATTATAACACTGCCCAGAAGAAGTAGAATCATTGTAAAAATTTATGTATATTGTTTTCATGATACAGGCTATTACATCAACAGTTATTTTATTTTTGAAATGCTAAATATTCCCTGTGTGTTATAAACTATTGTATATTTCCTTGACAGACCACTTAAATGGTTTTGTTTATAGAATGTTCATTACAGATTTGCGATTACATGCCTTATAATATGTGAGATAGAGGAACATATTGTGTGAGAACGATGGAAAAACAAGTAATAATGGAACACTCTTAACCTGCCTCTGCTCATGTTCATTGTGATTGTCAAAAGTGTTTTAAGACTGAGTGCTACGGATAAAACATCCATTACAGGATGAAGAAATTTCATTTTGCACAGGAATACCATATGGATTGTCGCATGGAGTTCCATTTGAAAGACTATATGAGGTGCCATATGGACAATCGAATGACACACCATATGAAGGATTAGATGAGATGTATACACACAGTAAATGACCACGATTTCAGGTAACCAGGAATCGTATGAATTTATTTGGTTGTTCATGATTTAGTTAAATGGCATTTGATAATTGAATGATATAATTATTAAACATTTTTATGATCAAATGTCAAAGTCAAAGACTTGGACATTGATCTAATTCCATCATTACAATTTCCTCCAAATGATGCTCTTCAAATTCGAAATCGACGCACTCATGCTCACACATGGCAACTCGTGTGTGATGAATTCATCAATGAACTCAACCGTTACCACCTTGGGCACATTCAAAAATGAAGGGATAGCTCAAATTGTTATCCCATTTATGAATTGTGTTCACCCTCTTCTCAATTGTGTTYGTCCTCTGCTTAAACACACTCATCCTTGTCCTGTTTGTTCTCATCCTCTGTSAAATTCCACCCTCTATTCATTSTCCACACTGCCACCATTCCCAAACAGTATGAGTTSTCTTCCTATGCTGAGCTCTTTGCTATCCCTAAGTTCGTACAATGTAGGGAGGTGTTCCTTTGTGTAGGGTGGGGACCGTTCTTGGCCCATTTGCAGGGCCACGATGACAACGTTTCTATGCAATTMTCCCTTGGATTTGATGGAAGTATGGAGCGCGTGGGGTATCTAACCTTCATGGTATCAGAGGAATCAATTGCCTCTACCACAAAGCTTCCAAGAGTTCGAGATCRTTGGTTTAAACATCACCAGATGCCACAAGTGAGCTACAACAAGGTCTTCAAACCTAAGTTTCAGAATATCTCTGGACCTAAGGGATACTCCAAGGAGTGGATTAAAGAGGAGCAAATTAACCCTCTGATATTCATCACCAGAATGATCACTTGTGAATGTATATATTTCATTTTTAAAGCCTGTCATTTTCGATTATTAGTTCATTTCCAATTTAATAAGCCATTGAATTTCCCTTTTTACTTCTTAAAAAGTCTTGAGAAGATGTCTTCCCAAGTAAGAAAGAATGTGACCAATCCCCATAACAACCTATTCCACCATGTCCTCATCAAACTACTTGTTATAACCGAGTTGGAAAAACAGGGGAAGACATGGGATGAGTTCATTTATCAATTTTCAAACCCCCATCTTACAATCAAGACCAACAAGAAAACACTTGATCTAGGGACTATTACTCCATCCAAACCCCATTCTCTAAAGAATCCAAACCCTCCTACTCAAGCTATCCCTCTACTGGAACAAAAGACCAAATAACTTTTTGATACCCCTACATCCTCATCGGGAAAGAATACTAAGAATCCTATTGATAAATCTCCAATGCCCTCAACATATATTGATCCTGCACTCAAAAGGTTACAAGAGGAAATTCAACAAGATTTCCCTGTAATCCCCACAAATAGGAGAGGAGATAAACGATTCAAAGGAGGATCCTTTCAAAAAAGTGCTCGAAATACAAGAGACAATCCTTATGAAAAACCTCTAACCACTTCAAACCCTATCCAAGTATCTTCCGATTTTGAAAGCCCTCATAAAAGACTTAGGGAAGTGTCTGCAGAAGAATTGAATCCTGAGAGAGAGACAAAATATGAAACCATTTCCCCTCATAAACCCCCTATTACTCCTACCTCAGATGCCTACACTAGATCCAAAAAATAATAGACTCTCTACATCCTTCAAGGGATCCAAGCCCTCATCTGAGATATATGATCATACTCCAGCCATTGAAAAGCTACAACAGGAAAATGTTCAGCTGATGCAACAATTGGAAGAGAGGAAGACCATGGATAGACATCTCCACCATGACAATGCAATACTACAAGCAAAGGTGAATTGCCTCCAATGATTGGTTGATCAAATGACCAATACCAATCACAACCTCAGGGAAAAATTGAAACATCATAAGAGGCACAAGAAAAATCTTTAGGACAAGAGGGAAAAGCTTCTAAAGCTAATCCTTCTCAGCAAGTATAGTCATATCTGGCAATTCATTTTTGTTTGCAGTGAGACCTACAAAATATTAGGTGTGGGGGTAATGTTGGGCTCGTGATTTGGTTAATTAATGATGTTGATTAAATCCTTTTTTACTGGTATTATATGTGTATTTAACTATTTTGAAGAAGTTTTGAAGAAATTTTATATCAAATCGTCATAACTTATACCAGGTACATGTAATTGATGTTTGGTGATGGTTTTAAGTTTAATTTAGTTCGATTTAATGATTATGAGAAGCTAATGCATGATCTGTGTGTCACAGGGAAAAATCGCAAGGCATTTTTCCATCCGGCACTGCGTCCGATACTCCATCTGGCATTGCATCCAGCACTAAAAATGTGGGCAAGTTGGTGGTTTTTATATCAACGGCTTGTGTTGGGCGAATCGGCGACATGGGTTTTGTTCACCCACATGGCCTCTAGCTACTGATCTATTGACATCTTGGATTAAGTTGTTATGTTGAGCATTGAGTGGCTCGCTTAGTTTTGAGAAGCCAAAGGCAGTTATAGCGTATTTAATGGAATTTGTCATTTTTATAGGAGGTCGACCCTTCCAGTGATCGAACTCTCGAATTGTAACTGTTATAAATACCACAATAGTGATCAGACAAAGTGTTAATACTTGTCAAGGATTGTTAGAATTTTTTTTCTTTGTAAACTCAGACATTTCCATAAATTTGTGTTAGACTGCGTTTTTATTTAATGACCAAAACCATGTTGATTTAGCTCATGATTTGTTGTTGAGGAGTATCCACGACCTACTGGGGGGGGCATCAATGGTCTGGGTGAATACTTATATAGTTATCTTGTGAATTTGAGTTGTACAATTATCATTTCTTTCAATTTTCGTTATATGTTTTTTTATCATTTTACATGTTGTGTGTTTGTTGTTCATAATTTAATTGTTTCAATTTCCTTTTTGTAGGTTGCTTGTAAAGGATAGTTGTTAATATGTTGTGTCTTTTTAATTATTAGTAAATAGATTGCAATCTTAGATACTAACCTTGTTGTGTGATTACATGCTAATTTGAATTTCTATAGGTTGAAATAGAATAACTAAAACATAGTATTAAGTTAATAATGAGTACAAAGTTTCTTTGGCAAAGTTTCGATGGATGAATAGTTGCTAGTTTTGATTTTAATTCCGAGTTTGCTTATCAATTTTGTTGTAGTATGTTGAGGTAGAAGTAGAATTTAAATTATGTTTTTATGAGCATTTTAACTTGCAATTTGAATTGTTAATAATAGGATTAGCTTAGTTTATTTTATGAAATTTCCATTCTAAATTTAAATTGCAATTTTAATTAGAACTTTGAGTTTGAGTTAAGCTTTTAGTTACAATTCTCTAATTGTGTGAATTTGCTCACATTAGCCTAAGAGTGCATTTGAATTAAGTAGAATAGCATTTTATTATCATTGATGATTAAATGCATAAATTGAGAGATCACATGGATTTTCAGGATAATTGATATTTCTTCTATAATGGCTAAGCTCTCATTGGATTGTTTGATCCATACCTTTCATTTCTCCATAGAAGTTAATATTGAATTTATTCCTCTTGAGCTATCACTAATCGTTAGATTTCATCGTGATGTCATAAGACACCGAATACATAATCATCATCATTATATTTGAAGTTTCTTGTTATTGTAGATTAAGAATAGTTTTTGATTAATCTTTGAATACTGTCATAATGCTTTTCATTAAGTAGGTTAAGATTTCCCTTTGCAGATTAGAAGTAATTATGAGTTTTATCTTAAGAATAGAGTTCACTTGCTTAATAGTTTGATTAGTTACATGTTGAGTAGTTTTGATTAGTTTACTTGCTGAATAAGTTTTAATAGGTTAGTTTTTTATTGTTTACTTGCTTACTTATTGCTGCTTATTGATTTGAATAGACTGATTAGATTAATTTTCTGTTTCTATTTATCATTAAATTGAATAGATTGAATAGATGACTTGCTTTTGCTCATTATATTAAATAGGTTAACTTGTTCAAAGTAGGGTTTTCATTTTCGTTTTTAGGAACAATCCATCGATCCATTATTTAAAATTTTCTTACGATAAATAGTTTAAGTTCCTTGATAGGGTTTTCTCATTGATAGCCTTTGATTAAGTAGATTATCCCTCAGATATACCATCTCCTTAGACGTTAGACTATACTTCCTCTATATTTTCTTCCTTGGCACATATAGTGCTACAACTCTAAGTTTACTTACCTTGGGTTGACAATTTAATTGAGGGATTTAGTGCATATAGAACACCTATTAGGCAGTAAAGTGGATTCTCGGGTATTTGAGAGGTACTTATACTCATGCATTATGTTTTGGAGGTTCATACATTGTTCTATAGGGATATGTTGATTCAGATATGGTAGGTAATAAAGATAGCAGGAGGAGCACCACAAGGTATGTTTTTACTATAGGTGGAACAACAATAAGTTGGATTTCAAAACTACAAAAGGTTAATGCACTTTCAACAACATAAGAAAAGTATGTTTCTACTACAAAGGCTAGTAAATAAATTATTTGGTTACACAGGTTTATGGAAGAATTGGGAAAGAAACAGGAGAATAGCATGTTGTACAGCGACAGTGAGAGTGCCCTTCATCTTGCAAATAACTCATCTTTCCATTCAAATACTAAGAATATAAAACTTAGGTACCATTTCATACAATCCATCTTGGAAGATGGACATTTGAAGTTGGAAAATATACATACTAAACAAAATCCTACATACATGTTAACAAAGGGAGTAACCAGGGAGAAATTGCTTTCTTGCTCAGTTTCATTTGGCCTTCAAGCATGAAGGTGAAGATGATAAATTTTATAGGTCGAAGGTGGATCATAGTCCAGTAGGTACATTAAGAGTGGATTTGTTGTGATTAGTCTCCAAGTGGGAGATAGTTGGTTGTGGAGCCTGATTATCTTCCTGATTCAGAGGTATTTTTTTTCAACCATTTTTATACCCCATGAATATTGTACACCCCTCCACAAGGGGGGGTTGCAGGAATGGCTTTCCCCCCCTGCGGGGTCCGGGGGTTCAGGGGCGAAACCCCCAAAGGAAATTTTTCCTTGTAAAATATTGTAATTTCGTAGTCAATATGGACCATTCATTATAAGGTTGCATATCTGATGATATAAGTTATTTTAAGGTTTCTTTCCCTAGAAGGAAACCCTCTTTTATGAGGGAATTGTATTGCGGCTATGTGTGTATTATCACAAATATTTTATTATGAGAGAGGAGACTATGAGAGAAAGAAGAGGAAGTTACAATGGGTGTGTTGTAGGTTGTATCGCTTCATTTTGATGGATAATAAAAAGAAAGGACCTGGAAATTTCTCTAGTGGGCATAGCCCACAATGGGTGAACAACGTATATCTATGTCTCTATTGTATTGTGTATATTTTATGTTTTATTTTCGTATTTGTTTTATTTTATTTCTCCACGATCTTGTTTTTCTAACAATGGTAACTGGTGTTTGTAGCCAAAATGTTTCCTAGGTTCACAACAGGCACGTGCACATTTTATATGGGGGTTTTCGCCTTCCTAGTTTATCGGCATGACAATGTGTTAGTGTTGTGTTCTGCAGTAAACAAAAATTACATAAGTTTACCAAAATGATATATCAGTAAGAATTTGGAATTATGTTACTCACATATCTATTGTTTCGTGAATCGGTCAAGGTTTGAAGTTAACTTGCTTTCATAGTGCGCAGAGAAAAGTTTTTCAAAAGTTTACAAAGGCGCATAATGAGTTAGTTAGGTTTGACAAGAGTTATGTATATTTAAATTTCCCTAACATTTAATTCTATATGGAAGAAATTTCATTTGTAGGTGTAAAACTATGTCTTCATTAATGCTTATAGATGAAAATATTTCATCACGTTCACACATCGGATGCATAATGACTGAAAGATCAGTACTGGATGATTCCCCGATAGTGTTATCGAAAGAGTTTTCATCGGAGAGGGATATTTGCATGGTTACTCTTTGTTCCGATGGGAAAGGTATTGAGGGAATATTCCCTTTTTGCATTGGGAAAAGTGCCAAAGAAAATATGTTATAAGTCATGTTGATATTGTTCATTGGCATGCAATCGGAAAGGGTGCTTGTCAGAGAGGAGAGTTAAGCTCGAGATCTAACTTTGAAAATAGGCCTTCTGATGATTCTATTGAAAGGATCACCATCGTAGAGGAAAGGTCATGCTATTTTATTTTTCCAACGAGAAAGGTATCAAGGGGATATTCCATCCTTGAAATTTGTGATTACAAGGAGAAAGTGTTACCCACAAAGACTCAGTTGAAGTGCATGGATAAGAGAGGGTTTATTAACAATTTTTTTTCTACCATGTATTGTCGATGATTAAATGAGGGATCCACTCCCATATATTCATTTCCTATTTATCATAATAGCTCCTTGGTACTAATAGAAGTTCATTACATGTACATAAGGAGATTGATTTAAGGCGTAAAGGGGTTAGCACATTATCGTAAATGATTCTACAGGAAGGTATCCATCGAAGTCGAGTATACAAGGTGCCAAAATATTTGGATGGAAAAGACTCCGATAGAATGCTTTCCGATGGTATTATCAGAAAGATTCTATCGAAATAGAAATAAAATTTATATAACATTTCATTTCGAGGATCAATTCTTTGTTGGATAATGGTTCTATAGTTCTCAGGCATGGTCATAAAAGTGAAGATCTATCATCAAACTTAGCATAACTCATTTTTTGGTCTCTTTGGACATGAGCCAATTAACATAGAGTGAAAAACAACAAGAATTTTGATTCTCATAGCTACTTGTTGGGTTGGGAATGAGACTGTATTAGAAAAAAAGTAGTTTTCCTAGGTTAGTAGAAAATCAAGTAAGTAGTGACAAAGTACCTTGCTAAAATTTTGATAGGGGGTACCCACTGAAAGTCCCTATGTTAGAGAATTTTAGTGGGTATTTGTGGGGTACAACAATGCCTTCACTATATTACCTTCAAGGCTATGGAGTTCTCATTAACTCCTTGTTCATGCAAATGGAATTTTTCACATGTTGGCTTCATGTTTTATGAAAGAATCCTTGTTGATTTACCTTTGCAAAACATTCAAACTCTGTATCATCTAAAGACTAATTTGGCTTTTCTCTTTCTGATTCATTTGTCATCCTTTCAATACCTGTTTTGTAGCCTTGCACTTCCCTCTACAACTCTTTGATGCCACAACCAACTCTACAAGATTTAACCTTCTTCTTGTAGATTTTAACCTTATACAATAAATTACTGCAAATATATTCAAATTAAAAAAAAAA